>CAIGRE010091290.1:0-20850 GCA_903798275.1 Fraxinus angustifolia subsp. syriaca
AGTGTGTGTTGTTGGTATTTTTATGCTTTTGGTTAAAATGACCAAAGTATGTTGAAACGGTAACTTCTTAAGATAATTCTAGTGGTACATTGGGGCATACATCAAGGTGTCCGACACCTTGCGGCCCCCTATTGGAGGGAGTGCCGATCCCACAAGCAGTAATACTAAAATTGAACAGAAACATGGAATTAAATCCGCAGCAATATTTCAATTACAGAACGTAAATAGATTTGCAAATCGAGTCCTATGTATTACGCAATGTCTTTAAAATAGATTTGCCGTCTAACTGTAAGTGCTAGAGATTTCGTTGAACGTTTTTCTTCCATAATACAACGGAAGAATTGGTGAATTTGTGCACTTCAATTTTCACCTCAATAAACAAAACTTGTGTTAGAACAATATTACCAAAACAAAAATGGAATAAAAAATTTTTTAGGCAGGCAAAGAGCTGTAAAACCATTCAGTATGCAAACAGTATGGTTTCTTGTGTGGAATAGTGGAAAAAATGAGATATCATATAGGCCCAGTCCCATGACTGGCGTATTATTCCATCCATAAACATGTCATTAATTTCGTAATATAATGACAATAACCATTGGAGTTTCAACAGTTTGAAGAAATTTAAAGGACACTTGCAAGAAAAAAAAAATTAATTAAATATAGGCAAAACGTGGACCCACCTGAGGGGGCAATTTTTGTCCATTCGGTCGACATTCGTGCGTTCAGGTCGCACCCGCACACAAGTTCAAATTCAAAATTCTGATTCGGTCATTATTTTGCACTCCCCTACGTGTGCACGTGGAGATAGTCTCCATGCCACACATAATTACACTATTTCAAAGTGTAATCATATGTAAAGTGATATTTGCCTTTATCATTTTTATATGTGAGATAAAGTTAAATTAGTTTCCCTCCAACACAAACCCATTTCAATTGATACATTTTAAACTCCAATTTCTCATTAATCCAAGCATCAATTTTGATAAATAAATATATGATTTCAATGTTCTCATGGAGGAGAACACAAATCGACATTGATATTCCCAAATGAACCAATGGGTTCCACTCAAAATTGTGCAAAAATTAGCTTGGTAAAGTCATTTTTTTTCCAATAATCCCTCACATGAATGAAAATTGGGAGAAACACATAAATATGAAACAAAAGACTTGGTGATAAAGTTCAACGGTTGAAAACTACATAGGATATGTAGGTATTACCCTTTACATTCCCACGTGAAAGCATATTTACTTTAGTAGTTGACTAATAAACACGATATCTTTGAACTATTCTGTCTTTTAAGTAAACGATGATATACTCCGCACATTATTCTTCCTAACATAATTCAGTTCTCATTATTATGTTCGTTTATGGCCACGAACATACTTCTGATTCTGCGAGAGTTTCTAAGGATTGAGCCCCACACAATTTCCTTTAGAAGTGGTCACACTTCTCTCTCACATAGATGATTTCTTATTACAATTAACCAGCATTACTTCGCTCAACTTTTGAAGCATAAGAATTATGAAAAACATATTGCTTATCCTTCATCATTACATGCATTAGTGTTACATCATATGAATGGACAAGAAGTATTATCGCCCATAATGAGTCAACTAAGTTTTTACAATTAAATTGTCCATTTGAATCTAGATCTTAGGATCTCCAACCCACTAGATTGAGTTTCTTTTGTATTAACTCATTCTTTTGAGGGTTTAAGTCTTATTCCTTTCAATGCTTTTCCGACTAACTCTCTATTTAACTCTTTGGTTAGCAGATTCGTAATGTTATCTTTTAACCTTACATATTCAATAGCCATAACTCCAATTGAGAGTAATTGCCTTATGGTATTCTGTCTATGACATATATGTCTAGACTTACCATTATACATGTATTGAGAGTAATTGCCTTATGGTATTATGTCCACGATATATATGTCTAAACTTACAATTAAACAAGTTACTATGTACCCTTCCAATTGTTGATTGACTATCATAATGAATGCAAATTGCTGGAAAGGGTTTTGACCATTTAGGAATATTTTCTAAGAAGTTGCGCAACCACTTAACCTCTTTACCAGATTTATCTAGAACTATAAACTCAAATTCCCTGGTAGATCTAGCTATAACTGTTTATTTAGAAGATTTTCAGGATATAGCTGCACCTCTCAGTGTAAACACAAATCTACTAGTGAATTTTGAGTCTTTTATATTAAATATCCAATTAATATAACTATATCCTTTAATGATTAGTGGATATTTGGTATAGTGCAATCCATAACTACGAGTATAACTTAAATACCTTAGTATTCTTACTACTCATTTACAGTGGTTAGTGCTCGATTTACTCGTGTATCTACTCAGTTTACTAATCGTATAGGCTATGTCTGGTATTGTACAACTCATTAAGTACATGGATTGCACTATATAAGATATCCACTAATCATCAAACATAATGTGTCTGAGTTGGAATGAGTCCATCTGGTGTTCTTATAATTTTAACTCCAAGTATCACATCAGCAAAACTCATGTCTTTCAAGTCAAATCTCGAATTTGAACATATTTTTAATAGACTTTATTTTTAATTGGTGATGAAAATTTCCCTAGTTATTCCATATAGATTTCTTTCTCTAAATCTCCATTCAAAAATATAGTTTTAACATCTGTTTGATATATTTCAAGATTTCACAGAGTGGTAATCGCAAGTATTATCATAATAAATGTTATTCTTATCACTGGATAATATGTATCAAAGTAATTAAGGTATTTTCGTTTTCTATAACATTTTATTATTAGTCTGACCTTATACTTTTTGATAGTTTCATTTGTTTTCATATTCCTTTTAAAAATTCATTTGTAACCTAGTGGTTTACTTCCTGAAGGAAGATCTACTAATGCTCATGTATGATTTTGTAAAATGGAATCTATTTCATTTTTAATGACCTTTTTTTATTGATTTCCTTTTGAAGAGTTCTCGACTTCTTGAAAGTTTTGAGGTTTACTTTCCAACATACAAGTCAAAAATCGTGACCATAAAATTTTTATGTTCTTTCTCTTTTGTCGAGTCTTGGTTTAACCTTAATTTCCTCTTCTAGTTCGTGGTCCAGACTTTTTCCAATTATAGTCTCGTGTGTCCTTTTAGAAGAGTTTGCATCTTCTTTGGATATGTACCAAAATACATGTTCAAAGAGTGAAGTATTTCTTAATTTCAGTATCGTGTTTTTGCGTATGTCTAGGATTTTAAACTCATACATAAGAAATCGATAAGGACTACTGTTATGTGATAGCCAATGAAGATACAATCTACAAGAAGAACTTACCTCTTCTTTGGACTTGTATGAAAATACATGTTCAAAGAATGAAAGATTTCTCGATTCCATTATCGTGTTTTTGTTTATATCTGAGATTTTAGACTCATACACAAGAAATCCATAAACACTACTGTTTTGAGCATATCCAATGAAGATACAATCTACAGTTTTCGAGCTTATCTTCACCTTCTTTGGTGTTAGGTAACCACTTTAGCAAGACACCCCCACACTTGTAAGTATTTATAGGAAGACTTTCTTCATTTCCATAATTCATAAAGGGGTTTTTATATATTTTTGGGGTACTTTATTTCAAAGATAATTTGCCGATAACACAACTTCTCCTCACATACTCTAAGATAACCCAAAACTTACTAACATTGCATTCATAATTTTTTTAAAGTATGATTTTTCTGTTTAGCAACACCATTTTTTGAGGTGAATAAGGTGTTGTAGTTTCATGCATAATTTTGTGTTGTTCGCATAATTCAACAAATGGTGTTTCATACTCACCATCTTGATCACTTTTTAATATCTTAATTTTCTTATTTAGTTAATTTTCAATTCTTATAGAGAACAAATTTCGCTATAAATTCATCCTTACTTTTAAGTAGATACACATAATACTATTTCATGCTATCATCGACAAAAGTAATAAAATACTCATTGCCACCTCTTTTTTGTAGGAATTTTAAATCACATTTCACTTTGAATTAAATCAAGTAGTTTTGTATTTCATTCAATTGATTTAAATGATGATCTTGTCAATTTTTCCTCAACACAAGTTTCGCTATATTTTGAATCAATGTGGAATGCGGGTTTGCAATTCAAGTTAAATAATCTAGGCAATGTATCATAATTAACATGTCTTAATGGACCATGCTAGAAATTGGAATACTCAATCAAGTAAGCGAAATAATTAAATTTATCTATTTTTGGCTTAATAACTATTACATTGAGTTTAAACATCCCATCAGAAGCATAACAATTTCCAACAAACATTCCACTCTTAGACAAGTAACTTTGTCTGGCTCAAACCGAATATGGAAACCATACTTATTTAGGAGCGACCCGGACACTAAGTTCTTGCTGATTTTTGGCATATACAACACATTGTTGAGACCTGTCTCTTTTTTTGAAGTCATCTTTAGAACCACATTTCCTTGATCCTTGATTTCAGAAGTTTATGAATTTCGCACAAACAACTCTCCATTTTCAATTGATTCAAATGTAGTAAACAACTCTTTATCAGATCACACGTCTCGTAAAACTAGTGTGAATCCATTACTCTTTTTAGGTTTGAACTTACCATATTCACATAAATAACTGCAATTAGATTCATCTCAGACACATCATGTGCTATGTCGTCAACCACATTTGATTCTTTCTTATTATTCTTTTTTGGCAATCTGCACTCCACAATCTGCACTCCGAAGATTTATGACCACTTTGTCACAGTTGAATTGTTTTCCTTGAGATTTCTTCTTGGAAATGCCACATTTCGGTCTCATCTTAGTCCTTTTACCACCAGATGGCCCAAATTTGTTATTGTAGGTCTTAGAACTTTGACCATAATCCACAATATAAGCTTTATCCATACCGGAATTGAGATACTTCTTTGTTAAACTCTTATTGTCTTCTTCATTTCGAAGTCTTACAATCAATTTTTCAACGTTCATTCCATTTATCTTATATTTAAGATAATTCTTGGATGCAGTTTTTCAATAATTGCAGCCACTTAAAAAGTTCCACTCAAAATCATCTCATCGACATAAATATCATGAAGAATTATTTGGAGTTCTTACATTTAACTAATTACAGTTTTTGAGTCCACCATTTTATAATCTAAGAATCTGTAGACAATATACTTCTTAGCTCCAACATCCTCAATTTTATATTTTTGGTCTNTTTTATATTTTTGGTCTAAAGACTCTCACAAGTCCTTAGTAGTTTTCATCGCACTATACACATTGTATAGCAAATATGTCAAACTATTCATAATATAGTTTCGGCATTGAAAATTCGAATTTTCCTATGCGTCAAGTGCGCTAATAGCTTGGACATCTTCCTCACCTTCATCGAGTTTCGGAGGTATTTCAGTCAAGAACCTCCCAATTTTTGTTCATTCAGTCCGATATTTGTGTGTGTATGTTACGCCCCCACATAAGTTCAAAAGTCCAAAGTTCTATTTCGATCTTTGATTTGCACCCTTGCACGCGCACGTGGAGAGAGTATTTATGCCACACATGATTATACCATTTGAAAGTGTAATCATATATAAAATGGTATTTGCCTTCATTATTTTCCTATGTGGGACAAAGTTAAATTATTTTTCCTCCAACACATAAATCCATTTCAATTGTTACAATTTGAACTCCAATTTCTCATTCATCTAGGCATCAATTTTGACAAATAAATATATGATTATGATATTTTCATGGAGGAGTGATATTCCAAAATAAACCAACGGGTCCCACTCAAAATTGTGCCAAAATTAGCTTGGTAAAGCCATTTCCAACATAAATTCATGCAACTCAAGTGTTCTATAAAATGCCTAGAGATTTTGGCTGTAATATGTAGCAAAATTGAGAATGGAAAAGTTGAAGGGTATTGAAAATCTTGTTTTTGCTTAAAAAATTTTGAGGGCAGCTTGAAGAAATCAGGAGATACAGCTTTTCAAATCAATAAGATTAGTCCAAGATTCGAAAAATGTAACCAAAGTTTGTCATTTCTTGAAGGTGCTATCAAAGATATAGCTTGTAAACGTAGGCTTTACGAGATTAGAAGTCACATTGATCTAGCAATATGCCTTGCTGCTAGTGTTTTGAAAATTTTGGACGAGGTTCATGAGCTCGATGACTCACTAGTGCCTGATCCATATTCTGATTTATTCGCGTATTTTGCAAATGTGAAAGGCCTTGAAGATGCGCTAAAGCTTCTTGTTAGTAATTCAAAGTTGGTAATTATGTGGATAGAAGATTTGGTGCAGTTTCTGAAGAATTGTGAAGTTTCTAATGATCATTGGTACCTAATGAATGTGTCAAAGGTATTAAATATACTATTGGAATTGTAAGCAATTGAAAGAAATAGTTTTCCATCTCCGTGGTATTCATCTTTTCCCTCTTATAAGGAGAAAGCAAGTATATTACAAGTGTCTTTGCCACTACCCGTGGTCCATAAGTTGCAAGCCATCACCGAGAGATTAGCTACCAATAATTGACTAGAAAATTATGTGTGCATCTATGCACGAGTCTAAAGTTCAAATGTACAAGCAATTTACAAGCCCTTGATGTGGATTACTTACATATACAATTATGTGAATTTAACAGCGCACGAACTGCATTGAGCTACATGGATCTGTGGGATAAAGACCTCGGATTTGTTGTGAAACATCTGCTTGATAAGGAGCATCATCTTTTCAGTTAAGACTTTGAAAAGGCAGGATCAGATGTCTGGATGCACTGCTTTGCAAAGATTGTGACACAATCTGGAATCAACGATTTCGTCAAAATTGGTGACACAATTACTAAATGTAAGAAGTGTTAGGTTTTTATGTTGACAATTCTGTGAATAAAAGGATTAATTTGTAACGTATTGTAAAAGTTAAGAACCTAGGGTACAATTTGTATAAACTGGTTATGAAATCTAGGGTTCGAGCATGAAAATAAGAGAAACACGGTGCTGCTGTATTTTCGCTAGCTTCTCACTCAGTTGGTGCTCAAGCAACAAAAATAGAAAGCATGTTGCCCGCCTGTCGCTAAGCTCTCGCTTGAGCGACAGTGCGTCGCTCGCCTGTTACCAGCTTCTCGCTCGAGCGACAGGTCGATTAGGAAAATCTTAATTTGCTTTTTTAAAGTATTTTTTCATCTCATTTAACCTAATTATCATCTCCTATAAATACCCAAGCCTTTCCTCAAAATTATGTGTGGTTGTTCATTATGCCTCTTCTCTATAACATATTTAAGAGCCTATTTATATATTGATTTCATCATTTTACTCTTGGTTTTATAAAACTACATATTTTGGAAAAATATCAAATCTATTGAATCCTAAACACCACCTACTTCCTATTGGTCATAGGAAAACACTTTCTCAGTTGAACTTAAGAGACTGTTAGGGGTTGGACTACAATCGCGGGAAGAACACAAGGCCATTGAGCATACCTTGGAGTTAGCAGAAAATAAATTGAGAAGTTTAGTGGAGTTGACTAGATAGCATCTGACTGTAATTCACTTCATATTGTCTATAGTGGAGGTAACTAGCTTGATCCTGAAGTTTTTACTTAATTGGGTTTCTCTGCCATCAATATTGTGTTATTTACTATTTTCCTTATTATTGCAGCAATTCAACATAGAATAATTGGACTTGTATGCTTAATCATCTAGAAACAATTAAAAGTAACTTGCTGCTTTTAATTGGTTAATTTTGCACATATGGTCAAAACTAAAAAGGGATAAATAACAATCATTCGATAACTTAAAAGTCATTCAATTGGTAATCCGTGAGCTATTAAGTGGCATCCAGTGCGACACCATTTTCTCAATTGGTATCAGAGCCCAAATTCGTTCCTTAACCCATATTATCTAGATGAGTAATTCATTATCCGTCCCACCATATTTTGATGACATTAATTATGCGTACCGGAAGGTTAGGATGATAGTTTTTTTTTAAATCCATGGATGAGCGTATTTGGCTTAGTGTTTTGAATGGTTGGGTTGCGCCTAGTTCTACAGTTAATAATGAAATAATCTTCACTTCCATTGCTAATTGGACGAGCGAACTTAGATAAGTGTAACTGAAATAGCAAAGCCTTACATGCCCTATTCATGATAGTATCCCTGGAAGAGTTTAGGTGTGTGCCTATGTGTGAGGTAGCCACAGAGGTTTGGAATATTCTACAAACCACACATGAGAGAACTAAAGCGGTTAAGAACTCTAAGTTGCAAATGTTACCACTAGGTTTGAAGAAATTCGGATGAAGAAAAATGAAACTTTTGATGATTTTTATGCGAGCTTAAACGATATAGTGAATTCTAGTTTCAATCTAGGTGAGAAAATACCTGAGTAAAAAATTGTTAGAAAAATCCTTGGATCATTATCTAAACAATTTAGGCCTAAAATCACTGCTATTGAGGAGAGTAAGGATATATACTCTATTAAGGTGTAAGAGCTGGTTGAATCTCTCCAAACTTATGAGAAGACATTAGCTAAACCCACAAACGATAAGTTATTGGCCTTAAATACTGTGAGGAATAGTCATAGAGAGTCCTTAGATTCAGATTCTCCTAATGAAGATGAGTTAGCTTATTTGCTAAAAAATTCTGAAAAATGTTTAGGAATAAGCAAAAACCTCAAGTGAAGTATAGAAGTGTCCTAGTGGATATAGGAAGAGTTCTAAAACTGTGAGAGGTCATAATTGTAGAGGTTTTGGTCACGTTAGAAGTGAGTGTCCTAGCAGTAAGAGAAATCCAGATAAGGCTATGAATGCTACTCTCACTTATGACAAGTCTAACTTGAATAATCAGAGTGAGAAATCTACTTGTGAGGAAAGTGGAAAATATATTTCCTTTACTGCTAGAATTAGGAATGGATTTGATAAGGGGAGTGAGAATGCTGATAACATAAGTAGTAGTGAGAATTTAGAAGAAGATTGTGACAGTGATGGATATATTTATGAGGCTTGTGATAGAATCTCTAAGGAGAGCATTAAGATTCTAACTAAAAATAAAGTCTTAAGTACGAGAGTCACAAAACTTGAGCCGGAGAAAGAAAAACTCGCAGCATACATTTAGGATTCTACATCAATCTTGAGTGAGTTAAAATCCATGAATGAATCTTTAGATACTTAGGCTAGGAATCTCACTAGTGAGCTTAAGAAGATTTTTAGGAGAGCTAATGAGTTGACAGTTGAAAAGGAAACCTTTAGAAATCCATGTTAAAAATCTTTTGAGCGACTTAGGGCATTCCAAATCTTAACTTCTTGCATTTTCTAGCGATTCTATAAAGTTAGATGGCCTTCTGGGAATGGGCAAGCCTGCTAGTAATAAGGAAGGTCTAGGATATAATAAAAATGATCATAATGTTGTTAGTACGTCCAAGATCACATTTGTTCCTAATATTGACCAATTTAAACATGTGCCTAATTCTGAATCTAAGAATAAGGGATATGTAGGATAGATGCTTAATAGATAGCGTATGACACGCCAACCTAGGAATAGATATCAACGATCACATGCCTTGGTCTTAGGTTGTCCCTACTTGTTTTCATTGTGGTGAGTTAGGACACATAAAGCCTAAGTGTCGTCATTTCCTTAACAGAAATAGAAATCGTAACTTAAATAGAAATAAGAATTAGAATTATGTTGGTCAAATCGACTTCTTTACTAATCAGGTAAGTAAATTAACCAAATTAATAATCCAGATGACTGGAAATATTCCTGTCACTAGGCAAGTTTTGGTGAAAAAAAGTGATTTGAAATTTTTTGAAATAGATCAGAGTACTCTTAAAGATAATATCATTTGCATACCTAACTGATTATGTATTTTTATTGCATGCTCGTACTTTATCATTATATGACATTGATTTATGTATGCATTTTATTTGTTTAATTATTTTCTAAGTAGAAAACTCGTGCATATTTTTTATTTTTTGTGTGTTTGACATTTTTTGTGTGCTGGTGCATTTATGCTTAAAAATAAAAATAAAATGAAAAAAAAATTGAAAAAAAAAATGTGAAAAATTATTTTTACAGCATAATATATAATTTATTTGAATTTATTTCTTGTGATCAAGCATGGATTTAGTCGATGCGTTGTAACATAATTTCCATTGTTGGCTTAGGGTATTATGGAGTACTTAGTATATGTGTATTTATGTATCATTTGCACTAAACACACTATGATATTGTTATGGGGATTCAACCGCGTGTGTGAGAATTGGGATGACAATCATATGTTAGTAAGGTGACTTTGAACATGAATTGGCCTTATTTATTAGACTTAAGCTCAAATTTATCCACGATAATAAAAAGCTCCTTATCTTATGTTCTTCCCGGAGCCTATTTGACTCGAGCAATTAAGCTTGCAGGGTTTCTCATAACCTGGTGCCTATAGTCAATTGACTTGGGTTAATTGACCTAAAGCTCGCTTACAAGAGTCATTTTAGTGACACTTTACACACATGAATCACTTATACAATTAAGGTTTGGAGTCCTACTTACAAATTATTAGTGACACTTTACACACATGAGTTAATTATACAATTTAAACTAAATATTTGGGAAGCTTTACTGTACATTGCCTATACTTGTGCATGCTAACAACAATATTTTTGAGTTATTATATGTTAATGTTAAAAAAGGAGAGAGTAAAGCATTTTTGTGATGTTTTTAATTATTGGTTCATTCGTCATTTGCGACAAAAAGGGGGAGAGTAAAGTAAATGTTGTGAATGGGAGAATTTTAAGATTTTTTAAAATTTCTTAACGGTAAAGTAGATTGATATGGAGAGATTTGTTGATTGCATTGCATTGCATTCCATACCATATGTACCTAACTGTTTGAGTTTTTTATGCTTGTGTGATGTTAATATTTTTTGTTGGTGTTTGGATTAACGTTAGTGTTACATCTCATTCTAGATAGTGTTGATATCACGTGTTTAATACTTTTATTATTTCTTGTATCACGTGCTTTTACATTATGTATTTCAGGAAACACATTTTAACGAGGAATGCAAATGACATTAGTTTGATGAAACTTGGGTAGTTTAGATTTTGTATTTAGTTTTCCTTAACTTATTGTATAGTTTTGTCACAGAATGTCAAATGGAGAGTTTGTTAGATTTTTAGTGTTGGCAATTCTGTAGACAAAAAGATTAATTTTTAACGTGTTGTAAACGTCAAGGATTTAGGGTGCAATTTGTATAAAGTGGATTATGAGGTCTAGAGTTCGAACATGAAAAGAGGATAAATACGTCATCACATTTTTGCTAGCTTCTTGCCCAGCTGGCGCTCAAGCGGAAAAAACAGAAAGTCTGTTGCTTTCGCTCGAGCAATAATGTGTCGCTCGCCTATTGTCTGTTCTCTTTCGAGCAACAGGTCGATCCGAAAAACTCTAATTTGCTGTTTTGAAGTTTCTTTCTGGTCCATTCAACCTAATTATCCTCTCCTATAATACCCAAGCATTTCCATGAAATTGTGTGTGGTTGTTCATTGTCCCTCTTCTCTATAACATATTCAAGAGTCTATTCATACATTGATTTCATCATTTCACTCTTGATTTTATACAACCACATATTTGGGAAAAAATATCAAATCCATTGAATCCTAAACACCACATACTTCCTATTGGTCATATGAAGACACTTTCTCAATTGGATTTCAGAGGATGTTGGAGGTTGGGAGAGGTTGGACTATAAGCGCAGGAAGAGTATAAGGCATTGGAGCAGGTTCTTGGAATTCCACTTGGAGGAGACAATTGTAGAAGATCTTGGAGCAAGTATTGGAATTAGCAGGAAATAGATCGCAAAATCTAGTGGAGTTGGTTAGATAGCATTTGACTATAACTTACTATGTATTGTCTATAATGGAGGTAACTAGCTTGGTCCCCGAAGTTTTTACCCCGTTGGATTTCTCCATCATCAATATTGTGTTATTTACTGCTTTTCTTATTACTATAGCAATTCAACATAGGATAATTGGACTTGTATGCTTAATCCTCTAGAAATGATGAAAAGTGACTTGTTGCTTTTGGTTGATTAATTCCGCACGTAAAGTCAACACTAAAAAACAGATAAGTAACAATCATTCGATAACTTAAAATTTGTTAAATTGGTAATCTGTGAATTGTTAAGTGGTATCCAGTGCGACACCCTTTTTTTTCAAGAAGGATGCAGTCAGGCTTATAAAGTTGTTGAAGATTTTTGCAACTCTAGACCAATTGAGATTGGATTTCAATAGGCTCTTCAGTGGGAAATTCTGTGTTAACAAAATCAGACGATGGATTTCATTACAAAAGTAGTTATAGGAACTTGTGAAATTTTTTGGGAAATTTGTGTCCAAGCCGAGTTACAAAGGCAATCAGTCCTTCACCTGATGGCAGTATCCCAAGGCTCATACACTTTGTGCCTCGATATTGTAATCACCTTATTGAAGATAAGAATAGGTCGATTCTAATCCAAGTTGCAGGGATATATCGAGTTTGGAATCATGAAAGTTTCGAATAGCGAGTTCCTTTAAATGAAATTCTTAACACAATGAAAGAACTTGAGCTCAACTTAGATTCTTGGGCAAAGGCATACCAAAAAATTGCCCTGACATGTTTTTTTATGATGAATAGTCATTGGATCTTTTGTAATAACATAAAAGGAAAGAAACTCGGAGATCTTATGGGGGATTCTTGGTTGACAACAAATGAAGAATACTTTGAGTACTATGAAACAATGTATTTAAGAGAGAGTTGGGAAAAAAATTCATTGCTTTTACACAAGTAGGCCTAATCTTGTTCCCCGGGATAGACCCATTGATCGAGATTTGGCAAAGAAGCGAATCAATTTGTTCAACGAGCATTCATGACATGTTGCTTGCTTGCCATGATAGATTTGAAATAGATTTAATTAAGTCAAAATTGAAGTATGAATTTGAAATAAAAGATCTAGGACAAGCTAAAAGAACTCTAAGGATGGAGATTAAAAGGGATATGAATAATTGCATTCTTGATTTGATTCAAAGCTCTTATATGAATAAAATACTTAAAAATTTTGCCATGCCATTTTAAACTATCAAATGAAGAGTCGCCTAAAATTGAGGATGAATTTTAAAGAATGAAAAATGCATCCTAGGCTAATGTTGTAGGGTCTATCACGTATCTTATGGTGTGTATTAGACCTGATTTAGCTCATGTCATAAACCTCCTTAGCATATTTATAGCAAACCTAAGTGAAACACACTTGTTAGCTATTAAATGGATGATAAGTTATTTGAAAGGTTCATCTGGCTTAGGTTTGAAATTTAAAAGATGCAATGAAGGTATAACTTTTAAAGCCTACACTGATTCTGATTTTGCTGGAGATTTAAATAAAAGAAGATCTGCTTCATCCTATATTTTTACTTCGTGTGATAGATGTGTCAATTGGAAATCACAACTGCAAAAACTTGTAGCCTTATCTTCCACAGAGGCAGAATATATTGTTGTCTGTGATGCTATTAAAAAGGTCTTTGGTTAAGGGGATTGTAAAATGAAATTAGTTTCGAAAATGAATGGTTAGGATTTATACAGATAATCAAAGTGCTATTCAGTATTCACTTAAGTAAAAATATGTATATCACGATAGAACAAAACATGTTGACATAAAGTTTCACTTTATAAGGAACATGGTTGAGAAAAATCTTATTAGTCTAGTAAAAACCCCTACTGAGTACAATCTTTCTGATCTTGAAACCAAAATATTGCCTTTAAATAAGTTCGAAAACTGTTTGAAGATTTTGAATATCAATTGAAAGGTTGTGAATTTAGAATATCAAGTTGTATTGTTTTAATCTTTTACTAACTTTAGATATTTTTCTTTTTATAGGTAAATAATAGCAAATGAAACAAGTTGATTTATGAATTCACTAGTTAATATCAAGAATAGTTTAGTAAGGTGGAGATTGTTGGTTTTGGGCTACCTCACTATTATTGGTATTGGGTTGTCATTATTGAGATTGGGCTGCTAGAATCGGACTTTCGGGTCTTGATAAATTGCACGATATAAATGCGATTTTGCCTCTCCTAATGATTGTGATCTGGCCCTATACCTGACCACTTCTCAACTGTTGTATTTAAATGATTTTAGAGTGATTTTTAACTCCCAAATGCATTCATTCGTTGGGTTGGCTTAGTGTGGAATTCTGTGTGTTTCCAAGGTTTTCTCTCTGGTGTTCTGTACTTCTTCTTATTCATGATTCAATTTCTATACTTTGTGAAGGTTTTTGGTTGTATGTAGTGTATAAATTGAGAGATTGTAAGGAGTATAGTTTGTTGTAATATAGAGAGAGGCAAGAGAAAACACAGTAAAAAAATCTCTTGTTTTTTTATACATTTGTATTCTTTGTTGATTTTAGTGAATTTGGAGCGTAAATCTACTTTGTAGATGCTCAACAAGGCGATTAGGCCTATTGGCTGAACATCCAAGTCATAGGGGTGAAAAATCCTTGTATTCTTGACTTTTTTATTTTCTGCGACTTTATTCTTGCAAACAATTTTTGGATAAAACTTGTTCTATTTATTGTTTTGGGACCAACAGTTTTTAGTTCTCACAGTTACACCAATATTTGTAGCTTGGTTATTCACCATAATTATTGTATTTATTATTTTAGGTCGTTCGACTCATTATGATCCTAATTTTTGAAGTCTAATCAGCGTCAATATCTATCTTGGGTGAGTTTGCTGTTAACCAAAGAATGGCAAGTTGGAAAATTATAATCTCGACTTCCAGTTTAAATTACCCTGAATGAGAGTTGGGATTACTCACAATAGTAAATATATATTTAGAACAAAAATGGTTGATTTTAATTGGAGGAGAGAGAAAGAGACAATGTTAAATGCTAATGCAGTTGTCCCATTGGCTAATATCAGTGATTTCACAGCCAAACCAAATGGAATTCTAAATATTGACATGAATTTAGGTGGAATGCTCCGCTTGTCAAAATGCGAGAAGGAAGCCAAGGAAATCAGTTAACAATATTAGAGCTAACTGTGAAGGAAAATTCTAGAAGAAAATGACATGGAGGCAATGCACATATTTTTTGTTTTCTGCCTCAATTATGATATGTAAATTAGTTACAATTAGTTACAAGATTCTCCATTTAATTGTATAAATAGAGTAGGCTAAATCATTTTGTAGATCGATGCATTGGAACTCATTTGCTTTGTATTCTCTTTTACAGTGATAATAATATCATCCATTCCTACTTCGATCTTTGTTTCCACAATTCTTATATGGTATCCGAGCCATGATGGCCCAAAATGAATCCTCAAATGTTAATGATAATCAAAATCAATCCTCAAATGAAAATAACCAAAATCAAGCTCTAAACACCAGTGCGGAGCAGGTTGATCCATCCCAGCCTAACAACCCATTCGTCATTGGAGCCAATGAAAATTATGGTGCCTTACTTGTTACTCAAATGCTTGACTCAAGCAATTATCACTCTTGGGTTAGGTCAATGAAGAGGGTTCTTCGAATAAAAAACAAGTTGGGTTTCACAGATGGAGCTATCTGTGAACCGACTGATACAGATAGCCCTCTAATGGATAATTGGCTCCAGTGCAATGACATTGTGATCACATGGTTGCAGAACACCATGTATTTTGACATTAAGGTCAGCACCTTGTATGCAGAAACAGCACACCAATTGTGGTTGGAGCTTGAGCATTGTTTAGCATAGCAAAATGCTCCCAGAATTTATGAGGTAAAGCAGGGAATTGCAGCCTTAATGCAAAATCAAAACAGTTTAAGTATGTATTTCTTAATACTGAAAACTTTCCTTAATGAACTAATGAATTATGAGTCCATTCCAAATTGCACATGTTGGGGGTTGAGAGATGTAGTACTTAACCAACGGAGAGATTGGGTGATGAAGTTTCTTATGGGCTTAAATGACTCATTCAAGGGAATCAAGGCACAAATGCTCTTGATTAAACCTTTCCCAAACCTGAAGAAAGTGTATTCAATTATCCAGCAAGAAGAAAAGAGGAGACAGATATCTACTGAGGTTCCTAACATTTAAAACCATGACCATGATAGGGGAATTTACTCCAAGAGAGGCAGTAAGGCAGAACATTGGAACTCAAAGGAAATACTTTCGTACCTTTTGCAAAATACCAGGCCATTGCATTGATAAATGTTTCAAGTCCAATCCTGATAAGCCAGTGTGCTCACACTGTCAAATGCCTGTCCATTCAATGGATAAATGCTTCAAAATTCATGGTTACCCACCAGGTCACAAACTCTATGGCACATAAAGAGGTGTCATGCCCTTGCAAATAAGGTTACAAGTCCTTTAGTTGCTGGACAAGAGTATGGACCTAACAATAGCCAAGTATCTCTAACTCAAGGCCAATATAATCAACTTATGGCATTATTTAAACTGCAGGGAACTCAGCCACACATCTCTTTAGCAAATCAAGTGCAAACTCTTATACCTTCTTCTCCAAACGAATCTGAAATGCCAAAGATTTTTCGTATTTCCTCCTGCTCATCTATCTATGTCACAAAACCTAAAAGGACATCTGATGTTCCATGGATTATGGACACTGAAGCCACATATCATATGATCTACTCCCCATCATATTTTACTGCCATCAAAGCAGAAGTCTCACACTCTGTTACTCTTCCAAATGGAAACATAGTCTCTATCACTCATATACAAACTATTAAACTAACAGAACAAATAATTTTCGATGAAGTTTATATTTTCCATCTTTTTTCCTTAATCTCATTTCGGCCAAAAAGTTAACAGAATCATCAAATTGTTGTCTCATTTTCTCCTCCCAATCTTGTTTTGTGTAGGACCTTAACTTGGAAGACAATTGGAATGGCTAAAGTGAGGCAGGGGTTGTACCACTTACTGCAGGAAGAGGTCTCTCCTGCAGCTTTAACAAATTGCCTACATATCATCATCAACAAAATTCCCACATCAGCATCTGTAGTTAGTGAGTCCAAAGTTTTTTATCTATGGCACTATAGAATGGGGCACCCTTCAGACTCTGGAATGAGCCTATTGAACCTTGATCATACATCCAAACATACAAACAAACCGTGTCCTATTTGCCCTTTAGCCAAGTTACATAAACATCCATTTAGTGTTAGTCAACATGCGTCAAATAGTTGTTTTGAATTAGTTCATTGTGATTTATGGAGATCATGTAATGAGATTGCTTATGATGGATCAAAATACTTTCTCACCATTGTTGATGATTTCAGCAGATGTACTTGGATTTATACACTCAAACTTAAATCTGAATCCTCAAATACCTTGCAGAGTTTCTACAACATGATTAAAACCCAATTTGAATAAAAATTAAAATGATTAGAAGTGATAATGGAGCTGAGTTTGATATGAATGAGTTATATTCCAAAAGGGGTATTATACATCATAAGACGTGTTGAAACATCTCAACAAAATGTCATAGTGGAAAAGAAGCACCAACACATCCTAAATGTGGCTAGAGCCTTGAAATTTCAAAATAGGATTCCTGTGAGGTACTGGATGAGTGTGTACTGACTGCAATCTTCCTCATCAATTGGACACCTACACCTCTCCTTGGAAATAAGACACATTTGAACTCATGTTTAAGGCCAAACCACAATACTCCTACCTCAGAGTGTTTGACTGCCTTGCCTTTGCATCTTATCTCACACACAATAGGCATAAGTTCGATCCAAGGGCAAGAAAGTGTGTCTATTTAGGTTACCCATATGGAATCAAAGGTTACAAACTGCTGGATCTTGAATCAAATAAAATATTCATTCTTAAAATGTTATCTTCTATGAAGACCCTTACAAAATAGAGAATGCAGAGAGTGATCAAATGCTAGGGACTGAACACACCCTTCCTAATCCCCAATAATTTGGTTTACCCTCATTCAACAAATATTGACTTGAACTACCCTAAAAATCAAAATTCTTAGTCATCATGAGAGTCTGCAGGAAACGCACAGCAAACTGATGAAGACCTTAACCAAAATGCTTCAACTAAATAAACTAGTCTACCCAAAATTCATCCCAAAACACTTCCATAACTCTCTATCACCCTCTTATATCCACTAGAGTCAGGAGAGCCCTTTCATAGTTGCAGGATTTCGTATGTTAGCAAGTTGTCTCTCTTCCTCATTTACAAGAGTTGGAAAAGGGTAAAGGTCCAGTCATAGCAGGTTTTCATTTTCCCCTATGTGCTACTCTGTCATATCACAAAATATCTTAATCACACAAAGCTTTCATCTCATCTATTTCTACACACACAGAACCTAACTTATTTCAAGAAGTTATCAAACATCTTGAGTGGAGAGATGCCATGAATGCTGAAATAAAGGCTCTAGAGTTGAATGGCATTTGGGTTGTAACATACCTACATCCTAGAAAAGTAGCTATATGCTATAAGTGTGTGTACAAAGTCAAGTTCAGGGCAGATGGAACAAAGGAAAGGAAGAAAGCCAGGCTAGTAGCTAAAGGATATACTCAAATTGAGGGTCTTGAATACCATGGAACCTTTTCACTAGTGACAAAGATGGTGACTGCGAGGACTATCCTAGCCGTAGTAGTAATCAGAGGCTGGTATTCGCATCAACTAGATGTTAACAATGCATTCTTACATGGGGATTTGAAGGAGTAAGTTTATATGGAACTTCCACCAGGTTATTCAACAAATTATCAGATGAAGGTATGCAAACTTAACAAGAGTTTGTATGGACTAAAACAAGCCTCTCGACAATGGTACTCAAAGCTCATCTTTTAAGCTTTAACAATGATTTCAGTAATCAAAATCAGATTATAGCATGTTCACAAGAACTACAAATGACTCATTGACAGCTGTACTGGTATATGTAGATGATGTTATAGTGGCAGGAAACAATATGGAAGTCATTCATTCTCTCAAAAATTCACTTGATGAAAGTTTTAAAATCAAGGACTTGGGTGCCCTGAGATATTTTCTTAGCATAGAGGTAGCAAGATCAAAGAGAGGAATTCACATTTGTCAAAGAAGATATGCATTGGATATCTTGGCTGATTCAGGAATGATTGGGGCAATGCCGATAAAAGTGCAACTAGATCAGAACATCAAAATCTTTAAGGACCAAGGAGAACTCTTATAAGATCCTTCTACCTATAGAAGACTCATAGGGAGATTGCTATACTTGACTGTCACAAGGCCAGACCTAGCATAGTCAATTCAATTGCTCAATAAATATATTCAAAGTCCTAGAATGCCCCATTTGAATGCAGCTTATAAGGTGTTGAGGTACATTAAGGGGGCACCAGGCCACGGATTGTTATGTGCTTCAACATCAACCCTCCAACTTAAAGCTTACAGTGACTCAGATTGGGGAGCATGCTTGGATACGCAAAGATCAATAACGGGATATTGTGTTTTCATTGGAGACTCTTTGATATCTTGGAAATCAAATAAACAAAATACCATATCTAGATCATCAGCAAAATCTGAATATAGAGCAATGGCCAACGTTTGTTGTGAGCTATCTTGGCTAGATACTTATTGCATGATTTACAGGTGGCTCATCCTCAAGCTACCTTGCTATCCTATGATAATCAAGCAGCATTGCATATAGCAACCAATCCATTTTTTCATGAAAGGACCAAGCACATAGAGCTTGATTGTCACTTGGTTCGTGATAAAACTCAAGAGGGAAGCATAGTTACAAATTATTTGAAAAGTGAATTGCAAGTTACAGACATATTGACAAAACCATTGTGCTCAAGTAATTTTTATTCACGTATTTTTTTGTTTTTTACCTCAACTCTGTTGTGTAAATTATTTACAATTAGTTACAAGATTCTCCATTTAATTGTATAAATAGAGTAGGCCAGATCATTTTGTAGATCGAAGCATTGGAATTCATTTGCTTTGTATTCTCTTTTACAAAGTTAATAATATCATCCCTTCCTACTTCGACCTTTGTTTCCACATTTCTTATACCGCTACCGATGTATTTTTACTGGTGTGAAAGGCAAGCTAGCCACCTTGGTCATTCTTCTATGTCAATTCTATCAATCATTGCATTTCACATTCCATTTAAGAATAAAATCCCATTGCCTTGATCTTCTCTTCTTATGAAAAAATCATTTCGATTCGCAATATTAAAGTGTTCCATGCAAATCCAAGACGATTCTCATCGGGGTAAAATGTTTTCACTTAGATGATGATCGACTCAACAAAAGAAACAAACGATCAATGTAATATGTAAGGATGGCTTGCTAACATGCATTTATAACGTTAGGAAATGACAGTACATATGTGTTTATAGGGGCGGAGTTAGGGTGAGAAAGATTTTTTTTACTAGAGTGGTACATAGTAATTTATTTATTTATTTTTACCTAGTTTTTACCTTGAAAACCTAATGGGCACGGGCCTCCCCCTCCCTCCTCCCCTTGGTGTTCACTCTATTTCTTGAGTTAGCATGTCATGTATTATCATGTTGTTAGGTGAGCCAAGAACATGCATTGATGGTGCCATGCATTTGCAAGAATTGGAGTTTCATATTCAAAATTTTAGTTATTTAGTGCATGATTGATGGATTTTTTTGGGGAATAATGAATTTTTTTGAACGAAAATGCATGCCTAACTTTATTTTTATTCGTTTCACCTCCATTTTCAAAACATATATTCAGCCGGGATTTCAAAACACTCTAATAAGGTAACCCAACTTATAGGGACGTATTGAGACCAATTTTCTTGTGGGGTCAAAAATGAGATTTCAAAAATGTTTAGGTAAAAAACTTATATTCAGCCGGGATTTCAAAACACTCTAATAAGGTAACCCAACTTATA
>CAIGRE010091388.1:0-12384 GCA_903798275.1 Fraxinus angustifolia subsp. syriaca
TTTTAAAAAAAAAAAAAAGGAAAGCTTATTGATGTGATGAAAAATATTATTTTATTAAAAAATATGTGATTGAAAATGAGTAGAAGAATGATAATGAAAATTTTAATGTGTACCAAACAGGGACTTAAACTTTTTTAACGGGCTCCATTGCACAATAAATTCCACAAGTTAAGTGGGTATTTAATTCCCAGCTCTAAATGCAGTCATAATCACAAAAGGAACAAGATAACCACCCTTGAGCAGGAATAATGAACAAATTAGACAGGAGTTAATAAATAAATGTTGGTTGGTACACTTTGAAAGTTTCATTTTGAATAATTCATGTTAGATCCACGAAAAACGGAATAAAAAAATGAGAGAAGATAGAGTTCGAGAAAAACGGAAGAGTGTAATACAAGTAATCTTAATGGTTAAAATTTCGATATTTTAAGATACTAAACTCGATAAAACATAATATTATAATAAAGTGTATATCTCGTGTCTTTCTTCATCAATTATATTCAGTAATGCTCTACCAAACATGTCAATAATTCATGTAAATAGACTCTTCTTTTGCATTTAGTCCATATTTGAACCACATTAAAAAATTTCATTCTCATTTTTCTACTTATTTTCAATCACATTCTTTAATAAAATAATATTTTCAATCACATCATTAATTTTTCCTTCTTTTTCAACCACACATTCTTCATCAATCTGCTGTTTTAGAATACATTCTTTCGAAATAATGTGGCCCAAACACACCTTTAATGATTAAAAAACTAATATTTAACTCGAATAGACCTAATTAAGTGCTTATTTTAAATATAGGTTACATATATAAGCTTCAAAGAATCTAACATTTTCCAATTGTCACATTTTATGGGTACTTTAGTACGGTTGTATATATAATTAAGGAGCAAGTCCGGAGAATATGTTACTTTTGCTAACATATTTGCTTACATGTTACTAATTAGTTAAATGTTTTAAGATACCAAAAAAGGGTAAAGTCGCTCTAACAAAAAAATGTCGGCAGATGCTTTGACCGTAACAGGTATTGATAAGATGTGATAAAGTGAGAAAATTGATCGTGTTTTAAACAGTTCAATGATAAAATGACATGTGACATTATATCAACCATTATGTTATCGTAACATGATTCATCGAAAAATAGGACAAGAATCAAAGAGATGACAAAAATAATTACGTAAATTGGTATTTAAACACTAATTTTTAAAAGAGATTCTCTTTTCAAAAGAGATTTAAAGAAAAGACGTTAACTTTATTAAAAAAACAAAAATTCTAACTAAAAGAAACACTATTATATAATTAACCAAATGGATTCAAAAGTTATTTTCTAACTTCTTATAAAAGTCATGCATAATGAACCTTTAGCCCATGTTTGATCATTTTTTTAGAACTCATTTTCAACCACACAATTTTTCAATAAAATTCAAATCTTTTCCTTGCTTTCAACCAAACATTCTCGAACAAATTAATTACGGAGTTTGTAATCCAAAAAATTAAGACTCAAACAAACACTTAGTATCATGTGTTCCGTGAGTGCCAAGCAGCGTAGAAAATAAATAACCAGAATTAGCTTGGTGACCGTATGAAAAAATACTAAGAAATGTCAAATCATCTTCACTCGGCACAACCGTTGAAATAATATACTGCAATCTCTGTTTGGCAAACATTTTGAGTAACTTATAAAGTTACTTCTATTGTCCAATCAAAATCAAATTTCAATTTCAACATATCAATACAACTACTCATTATTGTCAACACATTTAGTTGCCCTCACCACTATTACAAATAATCAAATCTGAATAGATTGCATCAATGAAGTTCAGAAACAAATGTAGGGACAGAGTCGAAATCTTGTTCACTATAATGTTCAATAACGTTCAGGAATACAATCCATAAACGCTCCAAACATATGAACATGTCATGCAGCACTTGCAGTAACTCAACTCTAATAACTGCAAATATAGCTTATGAAAATTTCATCAAGTTACCATGTCTGTAAAAGTAATATCAACATGTTCACCACACTCAAAATCTCCATCGAAGAGGAAATTTAAAAGGTCAAATTTCTAATAGCCTAAAGAACAATTAACCGATATAATATACAAACTACAGAATAAAAGGAAACTGTCAATGCACCAACATATCCGTCTATGATGTAACACAATGGCTTATAGGACATTCTATCACGGTTACAAACTGAACCAAGTAATTCTAAAATACAACAAATCAGTTGAAATCTGATCCAAAATTCTTACCACTATCAAGATGTTTCCTCCATAGATTAAGTGTAAAATATCAAAATTGTTGAAAATTCCAAGCAAAGTCAGTTTGATCACAATGTACCAATATGAAGTGAGGGGCTTTCTTTTCTTTTTTTCCTCCCAGGTAACTCTGCAAAGTGTAACTCGACCATTTTCTATGTCAGGGAATATGCTTCATTGGCCAGTTTTGAGCGGAGAACATTTTCCAAGCAAGGCAACAATGTCCAGCATGCATTGATTCAAATTACCTGCAAAATAATTATACTCAAAACATAAATCCAGAACGATCCCAAATGATCTGAGCAGTCCTGATTTTTACTGAAGTTCAGATTTTATGGTGTCTCAACTGAAGCAGATTTCACAATCAGAAAAAGAAATTGCAAGATGACATTATGGTTGCATAAAAAAATGATTTTAGAAACGGGCAAAGACATAACAGATGCGTATATAATAGTTTTTTTCTTAAATCCCTCTTATATTTAAGCTCCAGTTTTTTAGTCTCTTGCTTAACAATTGATGGGGAGTTTGGCACCATCCCCAACCTGTAAATTAATAATCAAGTGAAATACAAAGGAGGGGCCTTACCTTCAAAAGCACAAGAGGAGCTAATGAAACATAAGCTAAGAAGTACTACTCCCCTTACAATTTTAAAGCATATAGGCATAAAGTTTATCTTTGCAAAGATTAAATTGGGAGAACTAACACCCATTACAAGATATAAGTTTCTTAGGAGAGCACCAAGTCGAACAACTAAGTGTTGGGGTTTCATTACATGTTACTTAAATTATAATGTGATAAAAATGAGTGGTGGATAATTGGATAGTAGTTGTAAGTCCAACAAAAATGTGTGGTTAAATTAAATGTTGACATTTGACCTTTTAATTATAAGGAACTTGAAATGAAACCCAAACAAGCAAAAACCACAATCATGGATAATATAGCAATCGAAGTGTAAGATAGACACAAGCAGAAAGTTAAATCACACCCTAGTGATATCACACCTAATTATATTTATAGGAGAAGCATACAATCAGAGAACATACGTACATCCTAGATGTATTATAAAATAAGCACATATAATGTTTATCACATAAGCACACCCAGCACTTTATATGGTAAAAAATCACACTAAGCAATCATTCAATCAGGGCATAGTCATCTAAAAAGATAGTGTCCTCATTCACTTCCATCTTATTCAGTGGAGTTATCAACCTGGTTTCCTCTTACATCTTAGTTAGAGGAGTCATCAACCTCTTGTTTCATCTGTATCAGTCTCTTCAATCTGAATCTGTGGCTATTTGTCACAACATTTTCCATGCCTCAATACAACAATATCGTCAGGACTTTTTCATGCTTCCATTACTGGTTCCTGAATTTTAAGAAACAAAGTTGATTTTTTTGCTTCCTCTAGTCCTTATCTAGGGGATACTCAGCTGATCCTTTTTAGAATCCCAATTTATTTTTCCTTGTAAATTATTTCTCTCCACGATTCTGCTTAACTTGGAGCCATATCCTTTATTGCAAAACCAATCTGCTTCAGTATTTGCCTTTTTACACACATACATAATAGATCCATTCGATTCTTGGCTTAACAAAATTATTTCTTCCAGTAGACAGATTACATCCCAATGCCCAATTCCTTTTTTCTTCACAATGTTAGCTAAACTTAAAGGAATCTACCTCAACCTGTATTGTTTTAATATTTCTTTGCTTACACAATACCAACCCTCTAAGTAATGCCTTTACTTCAGCCACAAAGCTAGTACACTCATTATAGAATTAGTAACCATGATTCCTTCTTGACTTCTTACATTCTACCTTCTGCAGCCTGTCCCGTAGGTGCCTTACAGCGTCTGTATTTAGTTTAAAACTCACCCTGGCTAGGTTTAATCCATTTAAACAAATTTAGGCAAAGGGTGTTGACTCTCCTCCATCCAACACCAAGATGAGCGGCAATACTAATATCCCAATTCCAATTTCTCTTGGCTATCAATCCTGCTTGAACTACGTCCAGATAAAACACAACACAAATAAAGGTACTAAGACTTGAACAAAAACCATACCAACAAATTGCCCAGAAAATCTCCTAGCTTGAAAGAGTTTAACACCATCTTGCGGCATTGAGCTAATTGGAATGTCTCAGCAAAATTCTTCCAGACATTGATGGCCTCAATCTGCACAAATAGGTGGGTAACACCTTTCAGTAGCTGTTTTAGGCAGTCAACACTGGCACTGAGATGCCAAGAAATATGACATCCAACCTGGACAATGTCATTAACAGGCCACCAAAGATGCCATAATTTCCAATAAAAGAAAGAAATTTGTAGTGTAATAGCTTTATGCCATAAAAATCTAAAAGAGTGTTGAATGCTCTTTTGGTTTCTAACTCATTCCAGCAGCGTTTAGAACAGAATTCGCCATTTGAAAAAGTTCAATGTCGAACTCATTAATTGCGACCCTCTTTATCTGTTTAACCAAAAATTATGGCAATACACTTCGAAGTATACTGACTGCCCAAGCATCTTCTTCCATAAAATCACAAACTTTACCAGAAGAGTAATCAGCATAGGGTATTTGATCGCAATGAATGGTTCCCCCATCCATTTTTCATGCCAAAATGAGATTTGTCCATCCCCAATATCCAAGCAATATGCTTCTTACTCTTAGGCTATTGTCTCACAGCTACCAGCCTTTTCCATAAAGAAGAGTCACGCACTTCTACTGGGACCTCCAAAGGATGCCTACCTTGGCAATATTCACTCTTCATAACCCAAGCACAAAGTGAGTTTTTTCCATGCAGCCCATGATATATGTCTGGAAACTTGACTGTCCCCTGGTGACAATATAGCTTGCCCCATCCAGCCAATTTTGCCCTAATTTTCAAAATCTACTTCATAAAGGGGTATTTTTTATGCTTCAAAAAGTAGAACTCCCAAATATTTGATAGCCAACTGTTTGTAACAAAACGAGTCACCTCTGCCACTTTCGTTATGGTACTCTTAACTACTTTCTTATCCAATGTAATTGAATTGGAAAAACATTGTGATGTATCCACTCAATTTGTCAATTGCTGCATCTCAGTTTCAGAATAAGTAACTGAAAATTCCACAAATAATTAACTGGCACTTAGCATGCGCTTTAAAATGCAGGTATGTTTTCTACGTATTTGAATTGTCAAGATTAGAACTCAGTAGCAATACTTAAGAGCAAATAGCCATTATCAATTAGTTTTTCCAACTAGCTGGTTCCCTAAAACATTAATGAATTAAAGCAAAGCTACACTATATGAATCATAGATTCCAAGTCTTTCGCTTCAAAAAATAAAAATAAAATAAAGGAATGAGAGCATGTTTGGGTTGGCTTAACTACAGATAAGCAACAAATTTGCAGCTTATTTTCAATGTGGACCCACCTACATTCAAAATAAGCCAGCCAACATAAGCCGTACATTTGGAGCCCCTCTTTAAGATAAGCCAACCAAACATGCTTTTAAAGCAAACTACAATCAAAATAATAATTATGAAGCATGAGAACTATATTTTACCTTATGACCAGAATTTTATGCAGCTACCTTCTCCAGCCTCTGTTCGGGCAAAGACTTCTCGTGTCTTTTTCTGAATCATGGGATAAATAAATGAAAGATTCAGTCTGGTGTTCATAGAGATGATTGTGTGTATTTGCAAGATAAGAAAGTGCAGTAAGATAGCTATCGTGAAAGCTTACATAGTGAAAACAAAGCAAATTACACTTCATGAGATAATTGACTATTACCAATGTTATCAAAACCGGTAGGTCCTTGCCGGTTAGACCGGAAAACCGGGAACTAGTTCCAAAGACTGGCCATTTAACTTTTTAAACCTTCAAGTCATAAAATTGCATTGAAAACCAGAGAACCAGAGACTGATCTCTAAGTTTTCAAGGGTCAATTTATAAATTTTGAAAAGAAAAAAAAAAGCGAAATTTCACGTGCATGCAATGACCGCATGCCTACAATTTGACTCCACTCATGAGGCAGCTCTATTAATAGCCTTCTCTCATGGCAATTGATAATTTTCAATGTGGAACAAACTGACACATTATGGCTGTTGTACAAATGCACCGCAATGAGGGCAAAGTAAGGGAAATGAGAATCCACTTCGTGAAAATGTTTGTGCACTTTGTTAAAAATAGTCTAATAAATAAAACAATATATCAAATTTTACACACTTATAAATATTTTGCATTTATTTATTTAATAATATTGACCACTTGTTCGATTTGACCATTGACCTTTACCTTTTTCCTGGTGATGTTTAGCCAATTTTCAAAACATTGGTTGTTACACTGCTATCCCCTTCATTTTACCCTCTTCAAATCTGACTAATAATCTAACCTAAATACTTAAAAATATCACCCTTCGGAACAACACGATCCCCTATAGAGACCCCACTATCGCCCTTTCTCCTACTATGTCCAAAAAAGTACAGTCTATGCATTCCATGATTCCATACTAGTTCTAGATGAGTTAAAACACTTTGGGGCTATCCTCTTTGTGTTTCAATTTTGTGTTTTGAGTTTTGAATTCATTTTGGATTTTGTGTTTTGAGTGTCAATTTTGAGATTTTTGAAAATGTGTTCTTTTTGGCATTCTGAAAAATTGTTTTGATAACACCAAAAACGCGTTTAGAAAATTTTGACTTGATTATAACTGAAAACACCCAAAACGACAAATTTGTCATTTCGGGTTTTCTTTGTAAATTTTTAACTTGTTTTCAAAAATGTGTTTTCGAAAATAGAAAACAGAACGCTTTTTCACTGTTGAAAAATCGAAAACAAAAAAAAACTTGAAAATGGTAAAGAGAACAGGCCTATATATTCCTAAGTTCTCTTCAAATAACTTAGTTCCTCTACACCAGCACGTGATAAAAAGAAACTACAGATACCTATTTGACAATTACAGCTTTATTAAACTCCTACAAAATATGCCCCTGATATTTGTACAAAGCACCAAAAAGAAAAACCTTTATACCACTTTTCTCAAAGTTCAAAGGAAAAACAGTTCTGAATATTCTATTCAAACCCATAACTCTCAATGCATTAAAACTATCTTTTCTACAGAATATGGTAAAGAAAAAGACACATCATACAAAAAGATGAATGAAAATGCATTGAAATATGAAAGTGAAAAGGAATATATTATATTAGGAAACAAGTCCGTCCAATTTGCTTATTTCCAAATATAATTATTCTCGCAGAAAACAGCAAAAGAATGCAAAGATGTAGTACAACTTACTTTTCCTGTAACTTAACCAGTGACCTCGGCCTCTGATAACCATTCTCCTGTTGCAGCTTTGGGTTACGTGCATTCCTTGATTCTGGCTTCCAGCTAGCCTTTAAGAGTGATTCGCCCAATAAGTGAGCAATATCTGTAGCCATTGTCTCAGCCTTCTTAATATATGGAAACCTTTCCTCCTCAAAGTGATTAGACAACCATAAGTACATAGACACTACTTGGTGCTTAGTCTCAAGATCCAAGAGCTCTGAATCACTACAAGCGGAACATTTGGGCGTGCCCATTGCTATATTGACAGGAAGCTCTTGGGCATACGATGAAGCGAACCTCAGAAGATGGTACATTGCTTTTGGATCCCTAATGTTGCAAGGGGCAAAACAAAAATTGAAACGATCTTCCAGAGATAACCCCTGAACCTTCTCCAACATATTAGCTATTTTCTTCACGTGCTGGTGCTGGCACAAAAAGAAAGACGCATCCAATCGGCAATTCTCACCAAATTCCATTAGGAGCTGGGAAAATGTTACATTTGGAAGTTGCGCCCCAAATAGCTCGACTTGCTCGAAAAACGGAAAAAGTCCTACTTTCTTAACATCGTCAAAAGGTTTCTTTAAACACTCTATTAAGTACTCCAAATCATCATGATGCAAAGTAGTAGTTAGTCCATCAGGATAGCGACTTCCTCTACGCCCAGCTCTTCCAGCAATCTGTTTCACCTGCGATGCTGGCACTGGAACCATTTTATCACCATTGTACTTTGAAAGGTTATAAAAGACAACCCTTCTGATATTTAAATTCAAACCCATTCCTACAGCATCACTTGCAACTAATACATCAAACTCATTACCCTGATCATTAAACAAAGTAGCTTGCTGTCGACGAGTCTCTGGTGGTAAAGCACCATATATGACGCAACAACGGTGATTAGTATACTTCTCAATTGCCAATTTAACTTCAAAAATTTCTCTCCTTGAGAATGCCACAACACAGTCCCCAGACCTCACATTTTTCAGGTCTCCCAAGAGGGTCTTTGCTTCAACCACTAGAGGCTTAAACCTCTCATAATGTTGTTCTACTAATTCATCCCCAGTATCAGAACAAATCTTCCTAACAATATTCAGAACACTTGGATCGCCGCATAAATGTATCTCATCAGCTTTCAGCCCGAGCAATGCCCTAGTCCAAGCATAACCTCTACTAGAGTCGGTCATCATTTGAATCTCATCAATAACGGCCACATCATACAGCTCATCTGTTGACACCATCTCAACAGTACAAGCAACATGGTTTGAGAACGGAAAATCCTTCTTCTCTTGCCCTGTAAGAAGACTACAATAAACCCCCAATGTGTTCACCTTATCGAAAACCTCCATTGCCAACAACCTGAGAGGGCTACAGTAAACTCCCTTCTTGGCTTCCATAAATCTCTGCAACGCGTTATATGTTTTGCCACTGTTAGTTGGTCCACAGTGATAAATAATCTTCCTCTTCATTGCCCTAGCAAAAGGGAACCAAGTGTGTGGCTTCGTCAAGTCAGCTGAGTCCACCATTTTCCTAAACCTCTTAATCTCATCTGGAAACTCTTCTATACAAAACTCAACAAAAACAGGGAACAAAAACTTATCGGCCTCGTCACCAGGGCCAAGCGATACCAAGTACTTGACTAAATCAGTCTTACACTTATTGAAGAAAAACTTACGGAACTTGTGAACAGCAGTGGGAAAAAATGAGGCACCAATATAAACAGCTAGGGCCTGGTTCGATGCCCAACCGGACTTGGAAAATGACCTAAAAATCTCAGTTAAAGTATCCCAATCAGCCCGGCTTTGCTTTTCAGACTTTACAGCATCTCTAATATCTTTATAAATTTCCACTGGATCACGGTTTGCTATCTGGACAAAATTCAATCTTTCATGTTCTGGCCCCGTATCTTCATTTCCCAGTTCATTTATCCTCTCTGTAAATCCATCACCACCGCATTCGGATTCAGGTTCGCGTTCTATCTTTTCTGATAAGTTTGAAGCGGGCTCCTTTTTTACATTGTCCGAAAGTGCGCAAATCGTGTGTACACGGAAGTATGGAAAAATGTAAAAATCTGAAAATTGGGTGAAGTAAGATGGCTTAAATTGGGTAGGGTTGGTAATTTGAGGATGAGGGGAAGGGTAAAATCTGGTTTCAAATGGGTGTAAATGATGGAGGAATCGATTGGAATGAAGAAAACTTGTAACCCTAGAAAATTTGTTCTTGGAGGAATACAGATTTAGGAGGTGTCTTATAAGACCTCTTGCCATCTATAAATACCTGAAAGAGACAAAAATGATGCTTTATTATTTACATAGAAACAGAAGAAAGTAATATTTAACAAATTTGCAGAGGCATACCTGGTTGAGATTAATTGTTGCAGAGAGAGAGAGAGGGAGGGAGGGGAAATAGAGGGAAAGGAATGGTGGGTGTTCTAACAGCAAAACCCTAAACCCTGCAGGGGGCAATATAACAGAAAATTGTTATTCGACATTGTACCATAAATATAACTATCAAATTAATTCCAGAAAGAAAAAAAATTCATAGATTATGGTACCCGTAATGAAAAGTACAACTCTAACATGCCAGATCTTGCACATCTATAATAATAATTTTACTTCTTATTTTATATATTTATTTCCATGGACCGGCATAACATCATAAGTAACATTATGACCCACACGACCCAAGGCTATCATACCTCGTAGTCTATGGATTGATGATCCACTCGCACCATGGAAAATCTTAAAACCATGCCGGTGTCTGCGGCGTTATAGCATATGGGTGATACAAGAAATGTATTTATCATAAGACAAACCCCGGTAACTATTTTTCTTTTATTTATAAAATATGTTCATGTGAAGCAATTAAATCATGCTCGTAACGAGAAAAATACTTCATTCATGTCCTCACTTCTGTCACAATTTCAATGCATGCATGTATGTGAAATGTAAGTGCCACGTTATGCCAAATACGAGGTACTTATCATTAAGTACCAAAACCACAACATACAAATTTCAAAAATTCATATCATGGCCACAAACATTTATAAAGGCATATAATTTTCAGGAGTATCCAACTCATAACATATAATAATAATGTACAAGCAAAAATTCATATATCACGAATTTCAGCAAAAAATAAACTAAAGAATGAAGTACACATTGGAATTTGTAAAGGAATGTCAATACATCTATAATTATACACAGCTGAGCATAAACAACATAAGGTTGAACATAGCTAGACACGCATTATTAGTATAACAAAAAAATAAACTTATAATGATTCATAAAATTAACTATAATTTTCCAATCATCATCAGTAGAAAACACTCACCGGTATTTTTCATGATAAATGTAACGACAAAGACTGATTTTTGTAGAAATGTGACATTACATAACTTGATGTCAATTTTGTTTTTGAAATGTGAACCATTTTATAGTTAAACCAGTTTAAAATTTAGTTTACTGTAATCTTGATAGTGCGAGATAATAAATTTAGAGTTAATATAATATTGTGCACTTTAGTTTTCAAACTTTGGATCTCTTACAATTTAGCACATGCCTCATTTTTTTCAACTTTTGTTTATTTCCATCAATTTCATCAATCTATATCACAATATCAAAACACGAATTAAAATATCAACAACTCATAAGAATTAACAAAATAATAAGTTTAATGACATTGATATCATGAGCTAAATATATATTGAATTCAATGAATAAAATTTATATCACAACATCAAAATACGAATTAAAATATCAACAATTCATAAGAATTAACCAAATAACAAATTTAATGACATTGATATCATGAGTAAAATATCACTCATCAAATACCCTCAAATTTAATATTTTGCTAGTCCTCGAGCAAACACCAAACCAACGAAAATCGTTAACAAGCACACAAGCACAAATAAACAAACCAAATCACTTGAACCAATTATGCTAGATATCTTGCCTTATTAGCTCAGGATTGAAAATATATCATCAATTTCGCGAATCACTTCAAAGTTATAATGTACAAGCTAATTTTTCACATATTCACTGTAAAACAGGCGTGTGTGTGTTTGTGTGTGTGTGTGTAGAGAGAGTTAAGTGCAACGCTATATAATAATAAGTGGATTTAATTCCCGACCTTAAAAGTCAAATATTTTCTTACTTCACTCGTGAGATTCATACATCCTCAAACTTGTTTTCTTTTCTTTTCCCAAGAGTGTATTCTAAGTTGAATTTCAATACTAATTTCTTACACCACTCAAATTTGGTTAGGCTTTACTAATTGTAGTTCAACATATCAACAAACGAGGATTCTCCTTATTTTTGATTGCTTCAACCTTCAAGCATCAACTAAGTTACTAACATCTTATCAAAGGTCTAATCCTCAAAAATAATAAGTGTTCGGGGCTTAATCATGATATGTGATATGTCTTCTATTTTATGCACCTACTTTTTTCAACTATATATTTTTTTTTATTCACTATTTGTGCGGACATCTCTCCATTAAGTTTTCTAAATGACTCATGTAGCGAGTTTTAGGCCGATGACTCCCAAATCAGATGACTTTAGGGCATCCGATTTTAACCCTTGCAGGCTTATTCACTCGAGTCATAAAGTCTACAAATAGATGTTTCACAATGAGATTATTGGCTTATTAGCACAAAACGTCCATACGTTTGACAGTTAGTGTGCAAAATGTCCCAACATTTCATTTTTTTTTGCATTTTCGCCCCTATTTCAACGTTTCAGTGTGGAAAACGTCATTTTCACTATTTTTCAGTGTAAAATGACCAATTTACCCTCAAATTTAAATAAAATAAAG
>CAIGRE010091390.1:0-10548 GCA_903798275.1 Fraxinus angustifolia subsp. syriaca
AGGGGAATGGAAAATATTTGCCTTTTTCCTTGGAAAAGTTGGAGTATCAAACGGACCATAATTGAAAAACAAAGGGAATAAAAGAATTTCTTTCCATATGTTTAACATTTGCGTGATTTCCTTATGGCTAGTCATATGAATAATATTTTAATTTCATGTTTTAAATACAATTTACATGGCCACTTTTCAAGACTCTCTAAAGTTGTATATAAAACGTGAAAACATATTGAAATTTATTAATTAGACTATAGTTTTTCCACATTAATTCGTGTGTTATTGCTATTGCTGTTATTCTATAATTATATTTGTTTGTTTTCCTTGAAATTTTTGAATATCTACTCGATACCGTCTTCAATAAAAAATCTATCATCGCTCTTCTTATGTATTTTAATTTGATATTTTTTTTCTAATAAAAATGTATTTTTGATAACTTCCTTTAAGAATGTCTAGTACCAATGCATCTAAATGGATAAGTTGTCAATATTTAACTATTTAATCGTCAATGTAAAACGATACTCCAACGTGGATCTTTGAAATTAGACACAAATTTGAAAAAAATATATATATATTCAATTCAAAAGCAAAGTTTGCTGGAATTATTAATTAAAAAATGCTTTCCGTTCAAAGAAAGTTGGCAAAATGTGTTTTAAGCATATTTATTTGAGTAAAAAGTAGATTAATGGTCCACCAATACCAAATTAAAATAAATGGTCGTTGGTGGAATATGCCGTTGAATGTGCACAAGCCAACAGCAGCCTTTTTAGACAACTTAGGTATAGCCCCATCCTTTATTGCAATTAAAAAAAAATAAAAAAATTCACAATATTGTACGTACCAATATGTACATGATATTTACTGTTTTACTTTGAAGTAAAAAAAATCAAATCAATTTTTAATACATTATCTTGGTATTCAATGGAACTCGAAAACTTATCCGGTGACGGTAGGTGATAGTAAATTCTACTAATTTATAATTCGATAAATTAAAATAATAAGGTCAACTGTCACTGTACTGTAATATGTATTAAACTCCTATAATCATACAAAATCTTTTCCATTTTTTTATTTATTTTTTATTTTTTGTGAAATAGGGACACGTGACTCTACTAATTTATTGTTCGATGAATCGGAATAGTGGGTTCAACCACCACTTAGATTGATAATATAAGGTGATAAATAAACCTTATTGATTAATTGTTCGATAAAATCAAAAAGGTGGGATCATTTGTTACTTAAACTGGTGCTAAGTTCTCATAATCCTACATAGCATTCTTCAAACTTAAAAAGATATATCTTTAAATAAAATTGAACATATTATATCTATATTCAGTGCACTCAAAGATTTATCCGACAATGTTAGGTGAGAATGAATCCTACTAATTTATTGCTCGATGAATCAAACAGTGAGCCAACCGTTACTTAGACTGGTGCTAAGCTCAAAAACTTTATCCGATAATATCAGGTGTTAGTAGACTTCATCGATTTATTGTTCGATTGAAAATCAAATAAAATCTTAATGCATTATCTCGACATTCAATGTACTCCAAAATTTCTAGGTAATATTATGTGACAATAAATCGGACCTATTCATTTTTCAACATAATCAAAGTATCGTTTTGTGGAATATGCCGTTGAATGTGCACAAGCCACCAGCAGCCTTTTTAGACAAAACTTAGGTGTACACTGTAGCATATGCATTATTAGCCCATCCTTTATTGCAATAAAAAAATGTACGTACCAATATTTACCATTTTACTTTGGAGTAATAAAATTTTTTAACCCATTATCTTGCTATTCAATGCAACTCCAAAACTTATCTGGTGACGTTAGCTGATAGTGAATTCTACTAACTTATTATTCGATAAATTAAAATAGTAAGGTCAACAGTCATTTTAATAGGTGCTAAACTCCTATAATCGTACAAAATATTTTCCAGAATTTTTGTGAAATAGGGACATGTGACTCTATTGTTCGATGAATCAAAATAATGGGTTCAACCACCACTTAGACTGATGCTAAGCTCTTGTAATCTTACCTAGAATTCTTTGGATTTATCATTATATAATTAATACGAATAAAATTTATATCATACATGAGATCATTTGTTACTTAGACTGGTGTTATGTTCTCGTAATCATACATATCATTCTTCGAACTTAAAAGTTATATCTTTAACAAATAAAATTGAATTGGAGAGCCGAATATCTTTATTTATATAAATAAAATGTCAACATATTATCTTTATATTCAGTGCACTCAAAAATTTATCCGACAATATCAGATCAGAATGGACCCTACTAATTTATTGTTCGATGAATCAAACAGTGGGCCAATCGTTACTTAGACTGGTGCTAAGTTAAAAAATTTATCCCATAATGTTAGGTGTTAGTCAACTTCATCGATTTATTGTTCGATTAATTAAAATAGCAAGGTCAACCACCACTTAGATGGGTGCTGCTAAACCTCTTGTTATCCTACATAGAATTCTTAAAAATTATCATGATATATTTAACCCAAAATTCAACGGCGGTGACTAATATCTGTCATCATGTGAAAGGTAAAAAAATAAAATAAAACTTTCATGACATTATGCACTCCAAAACTCACCCAATAACGGTGAACCTCTTGATTCATTATTCGATAAATCAAAATACAATTGTTGTTTTGGTGCTAAACTTTTGTAATCTGACATAGCATTCTTCATATTTATATTTAATGCATAACTATAGTACTTCTTGTCTTTCACCATATAAAAAGTTATAAAAATAATTAAAATTACTTTAATGCATTACTTCCACATTTAATGCACTCCAAAACTTACATGATAAAAGAGGGGAACGTGGAATGCTGCCGCGTCAAGGTTTCGAATCCTGAAATATGGATTTGGCCATTCGATAAGTGCAAGTGTACAAGCAGCATTCTACCATGTACCATTGGAAGTATAATTTGCGATTTACCTCATTTACCAAGGTCCAGGACAGGGCAGGTGGGGGCTGTCAAAGTTGCAGTTCACCTTACATGATAATATTAGGTAATAGTGGATTTCATCGATTCATTATTCAGCGAATCAAAATAGTGGAGTCAACTGCAACCTAAATTGGTGCTAATCATGTTATATCATATGTAAAATAGAATCGAAGTCCTAACATCTTTTTCACCTTGTAAAATAAGTAAAAATCAAATGAAATTTTAATGCATTATCTCGACATTCATTGTACTCCAAAACTTCTCCGTAATATTATGTGACAATAAATCTTACCTATTCATTTATCAACTAATCAAAATGACACAGTCAACTTGTCGCCTAAATTAGTGCTCAACTCTAATAATCATACATACCTTTCTTCGTATTTATTACTTTCGGTAAAATTTCATAACTTTTAATATGATAAAACTTCAATTTTAACTCCATATTCTATTAAATTTATAATTTTTATCAACTTTTCAATTACAATTTTATAATTTTATTAAAATCGAGATGCCAACTATGGAAAGTAGTAGCAAATGTTAATTTTCCCAAATTAGAGGGATGTTCGGCAAACGAAGTTTTTGTCTCGACGTGCACAATTCCCTTTGTTTGACCTTTGAATGCATCCAAATTCCAATCTTATCCCATTCCGTTACACATTTAAAATATTTAAATTCCAATTATACCCCCGTTCTATCTTTTAACCCTTCTTGCATTAAAATCCCCTCTAGAATCCTCTACCGACTGCTGTCCCTATCACAAAAAAGCTAAAGGTCAAAGGTGACATTTCATATTCGGTCTAGTTGGTTCAATTCAACTAGACGTTACTTAAATTCGCCCACCGCTCCACCAAACTCCGGATAAACGCATTCCGACTCCTGCCACGTTGACTATGATGTCACGAATGACGTCGGGTCAGCTTCTCCAAAATGTGGATGGTCCTACCAAGTTAATATTCCTGTTATAATATGCTGTTTCGCGCACAGGAGAACTAACCAATGGGAATAATCGGCACGTGGTAAAATTACAAAAAAAAATTGTGTGGATTTTGACTGGGGTCCACGGTTATCTGATCGACGGCTAGAGAGAAGAAACGCAATAACAAGTGAAGAAGACACGTCGTTGATTCTGTAAATAGCGCGTGACAGATAAACACAAGGTTTCCAGCTGGCGCCACTAGGTTTCTGCTGACCGACCTTATCCTATTGTATTTTTTAATTTCTCTTTTTTATTTTTTTTTCCGGTTAAATTTGTGTTCTTGTCTAACCAAAAGCATTTGAAAGAGAAAGAATTGAGAGAGAGAGAGAGAGAGAGAGAGGCTGAACCCTAGATTTCTCTCTGACTGAAGGCAGAGTTTTTGGATTTTGATCATCAGATCCTAAGAAAAGATATACAAGAATTCAATCCTTGTATACAGAGGTTAGTGTTTTTTTTTTTCCATGTTAAATTNTTTGATTTTCTTTTTTTTTTCCATGTTAAATTTTATAAAAAGTTGATTTCTTGTGTCCAATCTGGTTAAATACTACATGCAAGTGTAGTTTTGAAATATAGGGATAATGTTGATGCAAATTTTTTGCGAACGATTGGATTCTTTTACTGCATTCAATATGTGGGTTTCTGTTTTATTATATTGATATAATGTGTTTGATATGTTTTTTGAACTGTTAATCGATGTCATGATTTTGATTTTTTTTTTTTTTTTTGGGATGCAACAACATTTCAGATCTCTCTTGATGTTGCTTGCTTGCACTTTAGAAAAGCAATCTCGGGTCATTTCGGAAATTAAGGAGAATAATTGGAATTGATCTCGGGGATTGAGTCTGCTTTGATTTTAATCTGAGAAGAGCTATATCGTGACTGGTTGTTTGTTTTATGATTTGTAGGTTTTGTTGGGGAGTTCTGCTTGAATAAATCTTGTAAAGATGATGTCTAGGTCGTATACCAATTTATTGGATCTAGCATCTGGGAATTTCCCAGCGATGGGGCGCGAAAGGAGGCTCCTTCCTCGTGTAATGACTGTTCCAGGGGTCATTTCCGAGCTTGATGATGATCAAGCTAATAGTGTTTCATCGGAGGCTCCATCGTCTGTTGTTGCAGATCGAGTAATTATAGTTGCAAATCAGCTTCCGGTGAAGGCTAAGCGTAGGCCGGATAATAAAGGGTGGAGTTTTAGCTGGGATGAGGATTCATTGTTGTTGCACATTAAAGATGGTTTTCCAGACGATATGGAGGTTATTTATGTGGGGTCGTTGAGGGTTGAGGTTGACTCAAGTGAACAAGACGATGTTGCGCAGTTACTATTGGACAGGTTTAAGTGTGTTCCGGCTTTTCTCCCACCAGACATTCTGTCCAAGTATTATCATGGGTTCTGCAAGCAGCATTTGTGGCCACTATTCCATTATATGCTTCCATACTCAGTAAGCCATGGAGGTCGATATGATCGGTCATGGTGGGAAGCATATGTTGCTGCAAATAAGATTTTCTCACAGAAGGTGATTGAAGTAATAAACCCAGATGAAGACTATGTATGGATTCATGATTATCATTTAATGGTTTTGCCTACCTTCTTGAGGAGGCGCTTCAACCGGTTAAGAATGGGATTTTTCCTTCACAGTCCTTTTCCTTCATCGGAGATATACAGGACTCTACCAGTGAGAGAGGAGATTCTAAAGGCATTACTGAATTCTGACCTAATTGGTTTCCACACATTTGATTATGCAAGGCATTTCCTCTCTTGCTGTAGCCGTATTCTGGGTTTAGAGTATCAGTCAAAGAGGGGATATATTGGGGTAGAATACTTTGGGAGGACAGTTGGAATAAAAATCATGCCTGTTGGAATTCACATGGGGCAGATTGAATCTGTGCTTAAGCATGCTGATAAAGACTGGATAGTTGGAGAGCTGCAGCAACAGTTTGAAGGAAAAACAGTGTTACTTGGAGTTGATGACACGGATATATTCAAAGGCGTGGATTTAAAACTCTTGGCAATGGAACAAATGTTGAAGCAGCATCCCAAGTGGCAAGGAAGGGCAGTGTTAGTACAGATTGCAAATCCAGCCCGAGGAAAGGGAAAGGATCTTGAAGAAATACAAGAAGAAATAGAAGCAAGCTGCAAAAGGATCAACGAGACTTTTAGGCAGCCTGGTTATGAACCTATTGTTTTTATCAACAGACCGGTGTCTCTTAGCGAACGAGCAGCATATTACACTATTGCAGAATGTGTTGTGGTTACAGCTGTAAGGGATGGAATGAACCTTACTCCGTATGAATACATTGTGAGCAGGCAGGGAATCCCTGGAAATGAATCTAGTTCAGATTCAAATGCTCCAAAGAAGAGCATGCTTGTGGTATCTGAGTTTATTGGCTGCTCCCCTTCACTTAGTGGGGCCATCCGAGTCAACCCGTGGAACATTGAAACAACTGCAGAAGCATTGAATGAGGCAATTTCAATGGCTGATACTGAGAAGCAGTTGCGACATGAGAAGCACTACAAGTATGTCAGTGTACATGATGTAGCATATTGGTCAAGAAGCTTCTTCCAGGATTTAGAGAGAACTTGCAAAGACCATTTTAGGCGACGCTGCTGGGGAATTGGTTTGAGTTTTGGTTTTAGGGTTGTTGCTCTTGATCCTAATTTTAGAAAGCTGTCCATTGATGCCATTGTCTCTGCTTATTCCAAAGCCAAAAATCGGGCAATACTTTTAGATTATGATGGTACTGTCATGCCCCAAACATCCATCAATAAGAATCCTAGCCAGGACGTGATCTCAATTATCAACAGACTTTGTGATGATGTCAAAAACACTGTGTTCATTGTCAGTGGACGAGGAAAGGACAGTTTAGGCAAGTGGTTTTCTCCATGCAAGAAACTGGGTATTGCTGCCGAACATGGATACTTTCTAAGGTGCACCTTCTTCTCCATACTTGAATGTTTTTTCGTGTTCTGCATGTTTTCTATTACATTTTTAAGTGTAGCTTTCTGCTTGTCTGCAATTATATACCTGTTTTCCATGTTACTTTTGACTAATTACCTAAGATTTTAGGCGGAATGCGGATGAGGAATGGGAAACTTGTGGGCAGAGCACTGATTTTGGATGGATGCACATGGCCGAGCCTGTAATGAAATTATATACAGAAGCTACTGATGGTTCCTATATTGAAGTAAAAGAGAGTGCACTTGTCTGGCATCATCAAGACGCGGATCCTGGTTTTGGATCTAGTCAAGCAAAGGAAATGTTAGACCACCTTGAAAGCGTGCTAGCTAATGAACCTGTTACTGCTAAAAGTGGTCAATTCATTGTTGAAGTGAAACCCCAGGTATGTCTTCTTTTAATACATCAATTTTCTTGATGCTTTCTTGTAAGAGACTGTTATAGATATCATCTTTCTTTACAATGTTACATTGCAGATAAAAACATGTGAATAGTGAGTTTTAGGTTTCCTGGAATATAGTTTAACTGGGCATGCTTCAAGCAAAATATTAAAGTTGTCCTTGTCATTTTCCATTGGTATATAAATTAGAACCGCCTCTTTTGTTGCTTCGTGCGTCTCAGTGTCTGCCTTTTGAATTATCTCGCTAGAATGGAATGGAAGGATATCGCTGATGATTGAATAACAAAATTGAGCTGCATTATTAGAAGTGTAATTATGTGGTCTCTTTATGTAATACTTTCAATGCATGCTCTATTTTAAAATTGGCATAAATAAAGTAGGGAAATATTGGAGTTTCCTGCAAAAAGTGGCTTCCAGTCGCTGTGAATTGCCTCAAAAATTGATGCCTTTCAGGAACAAATTAACCAATGTGTTATTCATGGTACCTTTTCCATTTGTGCATGGTTGTTGGTCTTATTGCATTAGCTTTGAAAATGATGTGATAATGTTATCTTGATGGTGCGTGATGGTAATTGGTCTGAAATGCTCTCATCCGATGACTATTTCACTTTTGAGAGGAAGTATCTTGTAATGAACCACAGTAGGGATTGTGTTCATTAGAACAATGGAACGACTTTGACACCTATCATGTGTATGTTAATGTGGAAGAAGACACGGGAGGTTGACATATCCAGGATTACATCTAACGTGTCATCTCTCTAAAACTAATGAAATTTGATCGTGAAGGAAATTTTATTATATCCTTTTAAGTTTCTAAGGATACTTGCAGTGTTTAATTTACTGGATAAAATCGAAATGTGTTTCTTTCTATAATTTTTATCTTTTTGAATAGGAGTTATTTGAAAAACCACATTTACAACAACAGAAATTGTCAACCTGGTGTAATTTTTACCGACCATATTGCATTGTCCTATATCTTCATATGCAAATTTCTACCCAGATTGGTTTTTCACTCGAGGGCAAAACCACTCTCCTTGGCAGTTTTGAGCTACCATTTTAGTGTAATAGAATGAATTGTTCTTGTCCTTGACTTGTTTCTATTCTCTTCATTAAGCTATATTTTTATTTTTATTTTATTTTATTTTTCTTTCAAGCGTTGTCCAAATATTACAGGTTCATTAAAAGCAGGGGATGTTACCTCTCTCAAGAGTAATAACTATTAAGGACCGAAATGTAGCATTCTTTTTATTTGAAAAGATTTATTGATGTCACCGATTTAGCGGTCTTAAGTCATAAAATTTGCAGTTCTTTTTGTGATTTAAGGTCCACGGATCTTCAACTAATTCGTCTCAACTATTTCAGGGCGTTACTAAAGGTCTGGTTGCAGAGAAGATCTTTACATCGATGGCTGAAAATGGGCGGCAGGCCGATTTTGTGCTTTGCATTGGTGATGATCGATCTGATGAGGATATGTTTGAGAAGATCGGAAATGCAATAGACAGTGGTGTCCTTTCTTTCAATGCTTCAGTTTTTGCCTGCACTGTTGGGCAGAAGCCGAGTAAAGCAAAGTACTACGTGGACGACACAACAGAGGTCATAAACATGCTTCAATTTCTTGCCGAAGCCTCCGACCCTTCACCTGCAGAAGATGCTTCAGGAATCCCCAATTAGGATTGATTCAGGGATGATGGTCTTTTTCTCCATCCACTTCAAGTCTCATCAAGATCCATTCATTTTGAGTTTGAAGGGGGGAGACAACGGGAACGATATTGTACAGCTTTCTGTGTGACGAGCTCTTTGGACTAGAGGAAGTTAGAATTTAGTGCAACGGATGTTGGAAACTTGTGGCAAGTGGCTTCAAGTCGACTCTACTTTTTCCTTAGGTAAGTGGACGTTTAGCTGGAATTGCTGGATTCGCTCGGTTGACATGGTCTATGGCAATGCAGCATTGGTGGTCTTTTTGGTTTTCTATTGGGATTCCTACTGTCACTGGGTTTGCCATTTTTATGAAGTTCGAAGCTGCAATTTATGGCTGCAACGTAAGGTTAGAGTGCTCCTGAAGGTTATTTCATTAGTCTATTGTACAGAGTATATTTACTTGTTCGATTCTCTTTATTTCTTTTTTTGTTTTTTTTTTTCCCATTTTTTGGAGGTTAAAAGACTTGTCTACATTTTGCTGCACCAATTTGTTGGATAATTATAGTAGTAATTGTAAATATTTATAGAAGCAAACCTTTTTTCTACTCTTCTCCACGCTGATATCTGTCTTAGCATGTCCACCCCAGGTTCAGATCGGAAATTAGGAGGGAGTTACAGATAATTAATTGAAAAAACTGGGTTTAAAATTTCACATGTTGCTACTAAACTATTTCTTTTTACGATGAGAAGTTGTTTGGTAGAACTGCAACATGTAATCTAACTTGGCTTGAGTTTTACCCTCAAACTCCTAACAGGACTCGGCTTATTGAGTTCATGAGCTATTAAAGTCAGTCATGATCGTGTCTGCTTGTGCTGTAGAAGTGGCCGAACAAAACGAGAAGTTGAAGCTCCCTCTTTAGACACGAGGATACAAGAAGAGCTCGGAGCAATGGAAGTTAGCAGATGTTAGGATTGTTATATGTGGGTTCAACTCAACATGGACCTGGAGGTGCCTAAATTAGCATTAGCTAGCTTCACAAGGGTATGGAATATGACACGAGAGTCGTCATATGTTCAATAATGGAACTTAAGAGAGGCAACAAGGGGAGTCATCGTTTGTAATATATTCTTTAGAGGGTTGCTAAGTCGAATGAAATAGACATGTTAATGACTCGACTCTCCAAACTAAGCTTTTGGGTGTCGTCTTGGTTTCAGATTTTGAATTATACACATTGCGGAAGGGATTTCACATTAGTTGCATGGGTCAAGATGATGTCAATTGGATTGGGCCGATAAAACAAAATACTCTCTTCTCAGGCTTGAGTTCGATCAACTAAGCCCTTTCTTGACCTACTTCGCTTCCTATATGTGAAGTGGTGTGTATTCTAAACAATAGTCAAATCTTCCTCACCAAACTCTCTTACACTCATTCTATCTTGTTCCGATAGGAGGCTCGATTGTTAAAAGAGCGAACAATCGTCATATTTTTTTGAGCTGGTGACATTTGCACTAACGGCATTATTCGACATGCAAATGATTCCTAGTGGATAGAGAGAGGTGGTCGAGATTTTATTGATCACTCAATGGGACAGATTTTGAGGTAATAAGTT
>CAIGRE010091445.1:0-11258 GCA_903798275.1 Fraxinus angustifolia subsp. syriaca
TAATAGTGATATGATAAGAAATATATGGTTAAAAAGTAAGAAAAGTTATTGATGTGATGAAAAATATTATTTTATTAAAAATGTGTGGTTAAAAATGAGAATGAAAATTTTAATGTGTACCAAACACGTGCTTAAATTGAATTAAATAAATAGAAAATTGGCAGTTTCCACTGTTTTAAAGTTTGCTAGCTAGATTTAGCCCATGTTTGCTTCGGAGTAAAAAATTAAACTAAAAAATTTAAATTAAAGTCAATGATTAATTTAAATTACATAGGGTTTATAATTTTTAACCAAACATTCATCATTTTTTTAAATCAAAATTTAGTAATAAAAATCAGACTTGGATTAACTACATGTTGGAGATATAAATAGCAAATGAGAATATTTAAATACAAATTGGAGATATAAATAAAAGAATTTCTCTCTCACATTTTCGCCTCATGGAAAAAATCAAATGCTTAAGCCAATAAGGTTTTACTACGCATATATATGGTGCTTAAAAGCGATTTTTAACAGTTTCTTTTTAAAATAAAAAAGCAGCTAAAAACTATTTATAAGGACGATCGAATATCTTGTAACCTTATTTAATTTGATGTTTTCTTGTCCATATGTTTACAGCGTAGAAGTGTGGTACTACACGGCTTTAGTCCTATTTGCTGGATATTTGAAGAATGCAGAACTTCAAGTTGATGCTTTATCCATCTGGTCAGTAGCTATATTATTATTGGTCCGCACAAAAATAAGATTTAAATAAAAATCCACCTTTATGATTGTTGCTAAAATAAAATTGTATAATTTTACAGCATGAACATTGATCTATGGGTAACCACATTATCCTTTGGATGCAATGCAGCAGTAAGGTTAGTATTATTGAAATTTCCGAAGTCGCATTTTTTTGTAAAGTATTTTCAAGAAATGAAGTCAAAAGAAGATAAAATTTTTATTCATAAAATATCATAAGTTTGTATATTATAAAATTTTGCAGTGTAAGAGTGTCCAATGAACTAGGGGCTGCTCATCCAAGAACGGCCAAATTTTCAGTGGTGGCGGTGGTTATTTCTTCCTTCACGATTGGCCTCATCATTGCCATCTTTCTCCTCATCTTCAGTGAACAATATCCTTCATTATTCGTAGATAGCGTTCAAGTGAGAAAACTTGTGTCCCAACTCACCCCATTACTGGCATTATGCATTGTCATCAATACTATACAACCCGCTCTATCAGGTATGTCGTATTTCATACGTTCTTTTACCGATTGGAAGATGACCTGGTTTACAAGGCTATAAAATAGAAAGATGTTCCGTTCGTCATTGGAGTGACAAAATGGTCATTTTGAACTAGACTATAATTACCGAAGAGATAACACTTCATCATAAGACTTTAATTGATTCGATTATCAGATTTCAGGCTTCAAAATTTATATTATTACATAATCGACTAATGAAAATCGGTTGGTGCAGGAGTGGCCGTTGGAGCTGGATGGCAAACTTTAGTTGCTTATGTGAATATTATATGCTACTATTTGATTGGCGTTCCTTTGGGACTCGTATTAGGGTTTGTAGTCAACTGGAGTGTTCAGGTAAGTGTACAAGTTCATCAAATAGAATTCTATAATTAATAAAAATTTAATTCATATTTACTTGTGATGATTTTCAGGGTATTTGGTTTGGAATGTTATTTGGAACAATAATACAAACTCTCGTACTCTTTTATATAGTTTATAGAACCAACTGGGATAAAGAGGTCAGTTCAACCAAGCACCTTTTTTTTTTTTTAATGAGTAATAAATTTGAAATCAATTGCGTAAATTCTGATCATCTTTGAATTATAAGCAGGCTTCTGTTGCGAACAAAAGAATCAAACAATGGGGAGGGGAAGACGATAAAGTGCAGAAGGATGTAGAGAACTTAACAGGGAGCAAATGAAAAGTTACAAGGCTTAATGCAATCGACTTTAAATTATTAATAATAAGGTTTAATTGATCTTATTGTTGATTTGGTGTCAACTGTCGAGGGGTTTTGTATAATCTTGAATTTTGGCACGATATTCGTCTATATGCTCCACAAATTTTTTATTTTATTTTATTTTCAGTAATTTTATTTCTACTACTGATATTTTTTTTTTATTCGTCGTGCATAATAGAGAGCCAGCGAAAGACCATATGGAATACCAAGTTTGTAAGTAAAACTTGAGAACAAAACGAAGTTAAAAGAAAAATGGAAAATTCCAAATTTTGGTAGCAAATTAAGGGATAAAAAAAGATTGGAAGGAATGACAAATATGAATAAAAGAGCTTCTTTAGTGATTTTGTTGTAGAGTTCAGATGACGAGAAAAGAATAACAATATTATAATTAGGGTTTTTTTTCTTTTAGGGAAAAGTTATTGAAACCTTCCCTATTTTAAGTTTTGAAGATGAAGAATAGAAACACCATTAACCACACTTGCATCAAATAAATAATTTGTACTCCAAATAATCTTGTAAATAATGTGTAGAACGTAACTTCTTGTTCATAATGTTGAGGAAGGACTGGGCTGGATTGTCCGATTCACTTAAAAATGTAATTATTTTGAACTGTTGTATGGATTCTAAGTTGAAATCAAAAGGTCAATGTAACAATGTTTCGTTACCTTCCTTTTATAAAATTCCAGCTCGGTCTTAAAAGGGAACAATCGTGCTACATTGACATCTTGAATGATAGAAACACCACGTAGAGAATTTAATTGAACCGTTCAAGTTTTTTTAAAAAAAAGTCAACAATGCCATCCAATAATTTTTTACTCATCTTCATCTACCAACATAGATGTCAAATGTATTGGCAACAAAGTTTAATCCTAAAAGGGAACAATCATGCTGCACTAACATCTTGAATGGCATTTGAATGACAAAAACGTCAAGTAATAGAATTTCATTGGGCTATTTAAAAAATAATCAACAATATCATCCAATCATTTTTTTACACATCTTCTTCTATCAACAAAGGTGTCAAATTCACATGGCAACAAAGCTTAATTCTAAAGGAAACAATCATGCAACCTTAACATCTTGAATGACAAAAAGTCACGTGCCAAAATTTCATTGAACTATTTTAAAACAGTCAACAGTGTCATCCAATAAATTTGTTACACATCTTTTGCCAACAAAGATGTCAAATTCATCTGACAACAAAGCTTAATTCTAAAGGGAACAATCATGCTACACTAACATCCTGTGAGAGTTTTAAGAGAATTTTATGTTGAAATAATCGGCAAGAGAATTCTCTCACACCTTGTGAGAATTTAAGGTGAGTAAACAAAAATTATTAAATGTTTGCAAAAATTGCTCAGTGCCTCTCCAATAATAAAATGGATTGTGATGTGGTCATTATTGTTATACCCGAGCACGAGGAGGTACAAGGGTCCACATTCTAAATAATGACACAAAACTCCTCGGGGATGGTCACCTCAGGCTGCCCCATAAATCGCGTCGATAGTCCTCGGGATCGGTATGTGCTCGAGATTTTTGCTCGGCCAATTTCCATGTGATCTGTGATCAAGCAACAATTGTCCTCGTTCGGGATGGTTCCTAATCCTAGACGGACATCCCAACCTAGGAATCCTAGGTTATAAAGGAGTCTAAACTTTTGTAACACTTCAAATAAGGTAAAATTGGACTCCTACTTATGCTCCAATACTTATTCCTACATTTACTCCTGAAAATAAGGAGGTGGATCATACTCGAACCACGTTGCCTACGACTATAAATATATCACTCTCATGCATTATTCACGTACGTTTTTACCTATATTCTTAGCACATATTTTCTCTCAAACACTTTTTCTGACTTAGGCATCGGAGGGGCGACGAGGCCACACTTCGACGCCTTTGTTTCAGGTACTGGAAGATCTCGTTAGTGCTCGTTCTCGATCGCCAAGCTCGGGAAATCCAACATGTGCGATTTTTGGTAGCATCATTGGCACTGTCTATGGGAAACGCTACCAAAAGTCATGGTGAATACACGTTTAGGTATTCCTTTTGCAAGCTCATCCGCTCAAAACCAACCATCCTCACAGAACCTCCAATTCATCAAGAAGGGTCACCAGGAATGCCGGATCCTCCATCCACAATGGTTACTGCTGGAGCATTCGAAGAGCTTCGTCAACAAGTTGCAACCCTGACTCAGCTACTCATCCAAGGAAACATTCCTCAAGCTCTAGCACCGGTGCATGCATATACACAACGTCAGAATGAGGTATCATGGCCGATGCTCGAGCTCGGGACACCCATGAGGCCCATGACAATGGTGGGTTCGGGGCCTCAGGTATACCCCCACATGCCTTGGCCTCGATATTGGTAACCATGGACTCATGAGAACCCGCTCGGATCATACAAGATGAAATTGCTGCAGGACTACAACAAAATACCAAGGGAGTGACAGGGTTTACCCCAAACACTCCGTTCACGTCATAAGTTTTTTCATATCCCCTCCTGGACATGTTCAAGTTCCCCCGCATGAAGGAATACGATGGACCACCAACCCCATCAACCATCTAAACGTCTATACCGACATCATGAACCTACAGGTTGCAGCAAATCAAGTAATGTGCAAGGTCTTTCTCCAAACATTGACCAATGCTGCTAGGGACCGGTTTGCCACATTGGAGCCCAACTCCATATCGTCATTCTCTGACCCGGCTGATAAGTTCTCCGCCTTCTTTGCAAGTAGTAATCTCATCAGGAAGATGACAACCACCCTCATGCAGCTCCGCCAGGGGCCGAACAAGACCTTACGTAACTTCATGACGAGATTCAACAAAAAGAGGTAACAGATACTCGACCTTCACATCACAGTCGCAATTTCAGCTCTAACCTATGCAGTAAGGTGTGAGGCTTTCAGAATGTCTTTATCTAAGACACCCCCGAAGTTAGTGACAGAGCTCTTAACCCAATGTGAAAAATACATCAACATGAAAGAGGCAATGAAAGCTACCCCAAGCTCTGAGAAATCACAGCTTAAGAGGTCACACTAGCCCAGCTTACGACATGATCATGCTCGGGGTAAGCATAGAGAGGAAGGACCACCTAGGCCGTTTACCCATCTGAATGCTTCAAAATCCAATTTACTGATGGAGATCAGGGACATGAAGAGCTTAAATGACCTCTTAGGCTGCGATCTCCCCCGGAGACTAGGGACAAGAGCAAGTACTGTGATTTTCACAAGGATCACGGGTACACAATGAAAGAATGTATAATGTTGCAGCGAGAAATCGAGGTATTGATAAAGATGGGATTTTTGAAGACATGCGTTAGGAACGACAAACGTTCGAGGAATGATCACAATAAGGGTAGGACCTCGGGCCCAAGAGGAGGTAACAAGCCCATCGCTGGTACGATCAATATTATAGTTGGAGGAATAGCGTCGGGAGGAGACTCAAATAGTGGAAGGAAGCGATATGCTCGGCAGTATAAAATCATCACATATACTAGATTTCATAATGAAGGTTACACATAACAAACAAAAGCATTCATTTTTAAGATGTAGTTTATAAAAACCCAAACACTAAGTTATTTTCATAAAACTCAAAAAAACATTGAAGTAAATTTGCAAATGCCTAAGAATGGAGTGATTTTCACCAAGAAGTACAGGTGTATAGATAGGACTTAAAAGTGATTTAAAAAGAAAAAAGAAGTTACGAAGAAAAAGAGAAATATGCAAGTCAGTGTATGCGTGTCAATGGAAATAATGCAAACAGGTTGAAAATTGAAGGTATTCATTAAAACTATGAAATGCATGAACCACCTATTCCCATTTTTTCTCATTTCATTGAGTGTTCTTAGATCAACATAAGTGTGCCAAAGTCAATGACCATGATCCTGTGGATAATGGGTATATAAAGGCTTGGGCTTTCCACCTAATAGGTTAAACTTTTGGGGATAGAATCCTAGACAGTGGTTGTAGTAGAAGCTTGGAAGGTAGCGTGAATGATATATTCTGAAATTTCCTCTTGCTTCTATAACTTATTTAGGACTTCAAATCAATTTGATCAAATATGTTGCATTCTGTTATTTGATAAAAATCTCATTAGTCCAGCGTGTTAATCACTGGAAAACTGCCTCTGTTGCTGGATAGAATTTTCCAAATATTCAGTCTAACTGCTCAACAGTTAATCCTTGGTTGCACAAACGACGTTTGTCTTGCTTAACCTGGTGTGTTATCATTTGGTACATGCCCAAAGATTGTCCCTTTAAAGTTGGCATAATCATCCCGAAAGTAGATTTTAGTTGGTTCCTTGTTTCTCCCACTTATCTTTGAGGTTGGAAACTAAAAGGCAAAGGCAAATTTATGAAATGCAATCAAATGTGACTCCTATTAATTAATGTTACATGGTATGCATCTTTTTATTTTTCTCTCCAAAAAAATTCTTATAGGTCGTAAGACCCGAGTCATCTACTAAAATGATTTGGAAGGTATAATTTTTCCTCATGACGATGCATTAGTCATATCTGCAATAATGGCGAACTTTGAAGTGAGGAGGATACTTGTGGACAATGGGAGTGCAACCAATATATTGTCCCATGATGCCTATGTGAAGATGGGGATTTTTATTAATCAACTCAAGATGGTCAAGACCTATCCAGGGATTCGGGGGTGGAACAATTATTCCCGAAGGAATTGTAGACCTTTTACTAACTTTGGGCTTAGACCAGAAGTAGGTGACAGATATTACGCCTTTCCATGTGGTGTAGGCCTCTGTAGCATACAATGACATTTTGGGAAGACCACTACTCAACAAGATCAGGGCATTGTATCCACTTTCCATCTTACTATGAAATTCCCAATAAGTCATGGCATAGAGATTGTACATGGGGATCAAACATCCGTAAAGAAATGTTATATCTCGAGTATTCAGGGCTTGAGTACTGACGTTATGCAACTATCCACCCCTGAGCTCAAGCTCAGGTACCAAGAGAGACTTTCTCCAGTGGAAGATTTGGTAGAGGTCGAGCTCGAGCACTGTCCGAGACATGCTACATGCATAATCTCCCAAAATGCCCTGTCGGACCCCTCATGGCAAACACGCCATGAGCACTCTCCGAGACGTGCCATGGGCATAATCTTCCAAATAGCCCTGTCAGTCACCTCATGGCAATCACGCTATGGGCACTCTCCGAGACCTACCACGGGCATGATCTCCCAAAAAGCCATGTCGGGCCCCTCAGGCAAACATGCCATGAGCACCCTCCGAAACATGCTACGGATATGATCTCTCAAAAAGCCCTATCGGGGCCACATGGCACGATCACCTTAGAACATGCCCTGAGCATTCACCTAGACATGCTACAAGCATGACTTTGAAAATGCCTGACCACCTCAAAGCATGACACAAACTAGTACCCGAGCTCGACTATTAGAAATTAAGATTTAGCTTAAAAGCCATCGACTAGTGCTCGAGCTCAAGATGTGATGATGAATAACGCCATCGTCATCGGGATCAAAGCACCTAGTAAATACTAATCTACAAAACTCATGTAGTCGACGAGCCCATGACCTGAACTAATTTGGTTAACTATCGTCAAGACTATGAAGAAATTACCTGACAAAACATCATCGAACTTAATACTTTGTTGAGATCAATTACCTACAATATCATCTAAATTCTCGAAGTTTTGAAATCCTCGANATCAATTACCTACAATATCATCTAAATTCTCGAAGTTTTGAAATCCTCGAGCTCTACCTTTTAAAAATGTGCATATTTTAAAGCTATAAAGTCCTCGAGATGCTGAACTAAGTAATCCTCAAACTCTTACCTTTTAGAATTTCCCAAATATTATACTCCTCGAGACCTTATGTTTGAAGTCCTCGAGACTTTAACATGACCTTTTTGAAGTCCTCGAGATTCCCAAGGATTGAACCCGTGAGGATTTTATTTCACTTGCCATTCCTCAAGTTTATTTGACGTTCTTATAATCCTCAAGAATCAATTGTCCTAGGCACGCGTTGAGTTTCTCATTGATCAAATGATGTATAAACAGAGAATCGAGCATTTGACATGCAAACAGATCGAGAAATTAATATTGCAAAAACAAAAGAAATGACAATGTTTTCGAGCAATGCTTGTGCAAAATACATCTTCATTACAATTTTTTTAATCTAAGTCTCCGATCCCGGGGTTGTTCAATGAACTTAGGGGATCATCTTCTACATTTTCCTCATCAACATCGACCTCCTGGTCATCGTCCGCTTCTTCGTCCTCGAAAAGCTCGAGCTGTTCGGCGACTTTCGGAATGCCCTTCAAGTCTTCGGGCTTTGCTTCCAGTCTCAAGCGCATGAATGCTCGGGCTTTTTCCAGAGAGTGAAAGTACGAGCCCATCGCGTACTAACCCTTCATCGCGTTAAACTCTTAGACATCAAGAAGTTTCCCTTCAAAGTCTTTTTGTGCCCACTCCATCTCGAGCTTTACCGAGCTCTTTCCTGACGTCATCGCGCTCCTTCTCGAGAAGGGAACACTCGGCCTCGAATTTAGAAATCCTCTTCTCCCAGCACTTGGCCTCCTGGTGAATGCTCGCTACGTTTCGGGACTGCCTTTAAAGAAAGGCCTCGAGCTACGCTTAGGGCCTGAAAGAAGTCATGGTCGTTAGCTGTCATCAAGATATTAAGTTCGAAATAACAATAAGAAAGAGTGCTCGAGCTTACCTTGGTCTGCAGGTTCTCGACCATTTTCACACCATCTTCGGGCCCCATATCCCCTCGGTATTTGATGTTCGGGACTAGATGGCATACCTCGTGGTCCTCGGGGCAGCCTGACTGCTGTAGGATTTCCTCATCCTCGAGGTCCACAACGACTGGAGTAGCTCGGGGAGGAGGGGTTCCTCGAGAAGTTTCTCAAGGAGTAGATCGAATAGGAACAGTCATCCCCTCGCTCGGTGGAGCGACCTTCGCTCCAGAGGACTCGCTAGGTCCACTTGCTGGATGTTCATACCCCGAATCTCAAGGTCTTTTCTTTCCTTTCTTCTGCCTTGGTGCTCGAGCTTAGGGCGCCTTGTTTTTCTGGCCAACAACTTGACGAAAGGCAGAAGGGTCGAACATCATTCCTGAAATATTACTGACGAAGCATTAGCACGAGCATGAGAAAAGCAAATTCACCAACAAAAAGGAAGAATAAAGCAAGTCCTACCCTCAAGGCCATTCATCTCCGCCAGATTGAGGATGTCGTCCCCGAGGATGTCATCTATATCATACATTAGGGGCTCAAGCTTCTCTAGCATGAGCCTATATCTATCTAAAGATTCAAAATATGCCTGGCTCTCATAAAAGCTCGACGTATCTGGGAACCCCACCGAGGATTGAAAGGAAGGTCGTGGAATAACATAAAACCATTTTTCCTTCCATCCCTTTAAGGAACTGGGCATCATCGGGACTCTAAACCCTCCCCAGGTTGAAAGGTAGGCAAAACAACTAAACTGGGGGAGTTGTTTGAGGTCGAAGACCATTCTACACATGTCGAGGTATGGAACAATACCTAAGTATCTACAGGCAATAAAAAAATATGTCAACATCCTCCACCCATTAGGCACTAGTTGAACTCGGCACATATTGTACTCGAGGAGTATGGCGAGAAAGAAAGGGTGTAAAGGCCACCTAAAACCCCCTTTAAAGAGTCCGTAAAAATGACAAACTCCCCATCTCGAGTCATTATCATTCTATCCTCTTGCTCGGGCGACCTAATGTTACAACCCGACATAATCCCATATTCCCGAGCACTCGCCACCGCTAGGTGTTCCTTAAACCTACAGGGTTGGTCGGGGTAAGTGAATGGGATCGGGGTTCCTTGAGCCCGTGGCATAACACTAACTGGAATAGCTATAGGTATTATCGATCCTGCTTGGCCCTCAGGGGCTGTTTCTGAGGACGAGAACGAGGACAAACTACTATCACTACTCGACATCTTAACTTAAAACTATCTAAATAAACAACTTAAGTGCTCAAGCTCTTACCTTAATACTCGATCTCGAGGAGGGCCAAAAGATTTACTGAGAGTCAACAGGTGAAAAATGAAATGGAAGCAAGATATTTATAGCCCTCCAGAGATGGAGGCCAAGAGTCTCCTCCTCAGCCCTTAGATTAAGACACGTATCGTCCATCCAAGGGTGAAGGTTTAACCGCCATTTTTTACCCAGGGCTGGCGTCATCATGACGTAAGCCCTCACCTATATTCCAAAAATGGGCATATGGGCTCAGGGTCGAGCACTCTGGTGATTTTGCACCCATCCTCAAAACTCGAGCATAGTTGTACGGAGGCAGTGATGTGGTCATTATTGTTATACCCGAGCACAAGGAGGTACAAGAGTCCACATTCTGAATAATGGCATAGAACTCCTCGGGCATATACGTCCTCGGGTCATCTCGGGGATGATTACCCCGGGCTGCCCTATAAATCGCGTCGGTAGTCCTCGAGATCGGTATGTGCTCGAGATTTCTACTTGGCCAATTTCCATGTGATCCGTGATCAAGCATCACCTGTCCTCGTTCAGGAAGATTCCTAATCCTAGACGGACACCCCAACTTAGGAATCCTATATTATAAAGGAGTCTTACCTTTGGTAACACTTCAAATAAGGTAAAATTGGACTCTTATTTATGCTCCAATACTTATTCCTACATTCACTCCTGAAAATAAGGAGGTGAATCCTACTCGAACCACATTGCCTAACATTATAAATATATCACTCTAATACATTATTCAGCTACGTTTTTACATATATTCTTAGCACATATTTTCTCTCAAACACTTTTTCTGACTTAGGCATCGGAGGGTGTCGAGGCTACACCTCGAATCCTTTGTTTCAGGTATCGAAAGACCTCGTTCGTGCTTGTTCTTGGTCGTCGCTCGAAAAACCCAACATGTGCGATTTTTGGTAGCATCAAATTGTAAGTAGAAGTTATTAATGTTGCAAAAGTTGCTCTTCAAAGTAATTTAAATGGGGAACCGTCTAACTGGCATACTAAGGAAAAATTAAACCTTGTAAGGATGTTCGTCTATATGTAAAAAAGCTTTAGGTCAAACGGAGTGAATTAACAAAATAAACTCTATCTCATTTTTTTACTATCCTATTAAATGTATCGTGGATGAAATTTAAATTTTGTAGTCTATTTATCAAACATCAACGTCACGTGAACTTTAAATATTTCTATTTATCTACATTAAAATGCAATTCATGCTCTTATATATGAATTTTGATACATTTTAAACAAATGCATAGATTTTAAGTTGAAATAA
>CAIGRE010091490.1:0-13066 GCA_903798275.1 Fraxinus angustifolia subsp. syriaca
GGGCCCCCCCCCCCCCCCCCATCCTAGCTCCGTCTCTGATCGACCCACAAAACTTTTTCTCCATCCACGATCTTTTGGCTACTTTGTTTGTCAATTCCATGAATCCCGACCTTCTCAAGTTCATTTGATTCTAAGGGTCGTAACGTTTCATTTTCGAGTTTGGGCTAGTTGGATTGAATTGCACCTTCAATTTCAGGCAGTAGACCTAGTAATTGATACAAATGTGTCCCGTGAAATGGTTTTGAAAGAATATGGTCACAAGTAGGAACTGCCTCTCTTGTACTTCTGCAGTGGCTAACCCAAGTGTTCGACCACACGATTTTACACTGGGACTTCGGAATTTCTTTCAGGAAATTGAATAAAACTGAAGATAATTCTGAGAAAGGTCGAGCATTTCCATCAACCACTACTAAATGAACTGATAAATATTTAGAATTCGATATTGTGTGATCATATTCATGTACTTCATTGCTCTGAGGAGACTTGTTCGAGTTTCCATCAAAACTTAACTCGGTTCTAGCAGATGAATTGAACAGGTCGTAGCCTCTGCAGGGTACGAAAAAGATCTTTGCTTTGCTTTGCTCTACTATCGAAACTTTGACATCAAATTTTGAGGACTAAACGATATTTATTCTTAGCTTCTTGTCACATTTTTGTCTATACCTTTTTTTATCATATGCTTATCATCAATCTTTTGTTCATAATTATATTTAGTCTTCAATAATGGTTTTTATGCAAATACTTAGTTTTAGCCCCCCGTTTGACACCTATTAATTTCTTTTTCTCTTTCTCATTCTTATTTTTCATTTTAACTACACGTTCTCCAAATAAAATAATATTACACACAAATCAAAAACTTTTCATTCCTTTTCAATCATATATTCTCACATCAATCACTATTCCAAATTTTTTATTCTTCTCAAAATGGGTTTCAAACAGGGGCTTAGTAAAGGCAAAACTTTCAATCCCGTTTTATTGTTTTTTCAATATGAGGGACAATTTAGTCATTTTTGTCCTAATTATTTGGACGAAAACAAGATTTGCTAATTAATGAAAATTCAAGATATAAATGCGATGAAAAAAATTAGGAATACAAGTGACATACAAAACAAAAATTAAGAATATTTAGTGAAATTCAACAGTGATGAAATAATAGAAATTGTGGTGAACCTAGAGAAAATATAAATTAATTCTTATCATCTTCAAAAAAAAAAAAACAAAAAATACTCAGAGCACCAAACTGGGCGTAAAATTCCATGTAGTTAGTTCATCAAACACACTACATTGTTAAGTCCGCCACTTCCAACGGACATTTCGAAGCTCCATTAAACCCCTTCTTCTTCTTCTCTCTTATAAAACAAATCCAGAACGCGCACTCGTTCACACACGACAAATTTCTCTGAAAATGCAATCTGCAATTTCTCTCTCCCTCTGTTCTCCTTCGCCGATCACCAGATCGGACTGCACTGCTGCAGCCGCCGCCAATGCGTATTTGTGTACGCCGAGATCGCTCCGATTTTGCGGTCTAAGAAGAGAGGTGTTTGAATCCAAGTCGTTTAATTCGTTGTCCGTTTCGACTCGATTATTGCCGTGTTCTAGAGATTCGAGCTTTAAGAAGGTTTATGCTGCTTTGCAAAGCAATGGAAAGCCGTCCAAGGGAGGATTTGATTATGATCTTGTAATAATTGGAGCTGGTGTTGGTGGACACGGTGCTGCACTTCATGCTGTTGAGAAGGTATGACTAAAGTTTGAGTATGTTAATTTGTTTTCCTTTGAATTCAGCTGCTTTTTCTTTTTCAAATTCAGTTATCTGTTGTAAGCTTAACGGACAGTAGTTATTAAGTTTTTTATTTTGTTAATTCAAGGTTCAATAATACTTGGAGCAACTAAAAGTTCCAAATACATCTCTGTTAAATAAATTTCTTTTAGTTGGTTAACATATTTTTTGTTTGTTCTACCAAATGTTTATGAGCTAAGGCGAGAGCTTGATTTATCGAACACAGCAAGGGAGGAACTTTGTCTACTTACCTTCCAAGGATGTTAAGTAAAAATACGTTCTTGGTCCAAAATACTAATATTCATGTGACATACCTATATTTTGATTGTATTATTAAATGTGATGCCAGACGTAAAGCATGTCCTATATCTATTTAGCAGACAATCATGAGAGCATAATTAACTAATATGTACTGCAGGGTTTGAAAACTGCAATTATTGAAGGAGATGTTGTTGGAGGAACTTGTGTAAATAGAGGTTGTGTTCCTTCAAAAGCACTTCTGGCAGTCAGTGGCCGCATGCGAGAGCTTCAAAATGAACACCATATGAAGTCTTTCGGTCTACAGGTACTTCTTATTCTAACATTCAAGGTAGATCAGTCACCATCTTATTAAATCACACTTGAGAATGCAAGGTTCTGATATAATTTCTTTATGTACGAGTTTCATCACAGAATACTCAGAATCATCTAATGTGGATACAAATCCTTTGCTTTGCCTTATGGCAATGAAAATTCTATGGGAAGTTATTTGAACTTCCGATGATTGCTTGGCCTTTTCAAAGCAGCATGATAAAATGATCATTGTGTATCGAGAATGGACCTTCAGAAGATAAACATAAGGAGTTAAATAATAGCATATCTGAAAATAATATGAGTTCAGTTTACCTTTTTCTTCCTAAGGCATAAAATAGAAGCTCAAAGCTTGAATAACCACTTGTTTGCAATAAAATGAGACAAATCATTTGTTCTTTTGCTCTGTAAATTGGTTAAGTAAACAGGAACCTTATCTTTGCCAAAGATTTACTTTTAAATATTCATATCCAGTTATCTGAGGAAGTCATGCGAACATCCGTTGAAAAATCAGTTGAATGATAGTTGATTTTTTTTCCTTATCATGTTCTTTTAATTGGTTTATATTTCCCAACTTATCAAACACCACATGCCACAACGATAGGTTGCAGCTGCTGGATATGACAGACAGGGTGTTGCCAATCATGCAAACAATTTGGCCTCAAAAATTCGAAGTAATTTGACCAATTCAATGAAGGCTCTTGGTGTTGATATATTGACAGGCACTGGTACAATTTTGGTATGTTGATGTATATTCTCGTCAGTATTCTAAAGTCTGAATACTTGTGTTAATCCTTGTAACTCCGTTACTAGAAAATCAAACTTACTCTTTCGGTTTTAGAAATATTTAAAAACTACAGCATAACAATTATACACATATCCAGGGCCCACAAAAGCTTAAGTTTGGAAAAGGAGATTCTGGGGACACTATAATAACAGCAAAAGACATAATAATTGCTACCGGTTCTGTTCCCCTTGTGCCCAAGGGAATTGAAGTTGATGGTAACTACTTGTTTCTTCATCATCTTTTATTTTTAGCATAATTTTCCTTTATTTTATTCTTGTCTTAACAAATTAATTATTTGTGTGGCAACACAATTGGAAAGGGGAAGGGCATGATGGAGGATTCTTTTGATACTGTTTCATAAAATATGCCAAGGTTTCTATACAAAATAAGATGCACTAGTGTCATTGACATGTAAAAATGCTCTGTAATTTCCTCGTGGGTTTCACCATGCTCTATACTTATTACTGCATATATTAGAGTGCTTTTCCAATTCTATATATCAATTGTGTTGAAAAAAATTTGGTTCAGACTGCTCAAATCCACGTCGCTAACCTCGTAAGGATTCACTCGCTTATTGTCTGAGTAACTAAGAGAAAAGAGCCAATTTGGCACTAGTTTTGACTTGTTAGTGTTTCATTGCTTTCTTATACCATTTCTGTCACACTGCTTGGCTGAGGTGTAGTGCGTATTCATTCAAAGTTTGCTCATCTTTCATTATATACATACTTGCTGCAGGTAAGTCTGTAATAACCAGCGATCATGCTCTTAAACTGGAATTTGTTCCCGAGTGGATAGCCATCGTAGGAAGTGGTTACATAGGGCTCGAATTCAGTGATGTCTATACAGCACTTGGAAGTGAGGTGTGACATTTATGCTATTTCTCATTTTGTAAAAGATGATAAAACCTCCACATGTTTTTTGTTTTTGGGAAAAAGAAAGAACAAAAGAGGGGGAAAAAGGATAGAAGAGAAAAAGAGTTACGATTATAAGAAAGAAATAGAGTGAAAAAATAGAAACAGAAAAGCTTATGAATATAACTGCCATTTTTGTTTTTCATATATTATTTTTGATAAATTTTGAATACCCGCTTTGATTGCTGATATTTAAACAAATTTAAGTAAAACAAATTATAGGTTTCCTTCTCTTTTTATATAATAGTAAAATGAATATCCATCGGACTCAAAGTTGAGCATAGTTGAACTCCCGCAGGTTACATTTATTGAAGCTTTGGATCAACTCATGCCTGGTTTTGATCCTGAAATTGGAAAATTAGCTCAACGAGTTCTTATCAATCCTCGCAAGATTGATTATCATACTGGTGTATTTGCTAGCAAGGTAATTGATGAAACTCATAATGCAACTCAGTTGCCTGTTGCGTGTCTGCCAAAAAATCAACACAGATATTCAACTTTCACATTGCGAGTTTAACTTCGATCTACAGATCACTCCAGCAAAGGACGGAAAACCAGTGATAATAGAACTCATCGATGCAAAGACAAAAGAACCAAAGGGTACAGTGGAGGTAAGTTTCAGATGTCTTTTTCTGGGGAAATATTTAGGACCATAGATCCTACATATGTGATATATGTAACCTTTTATTTCAAGTATAGAGTATCCATTTGCTTGACACATAGTTGACTATTTTTTTGCAAATGAATTAATATTCATTCGTAGAAGTCATCAGGAAAAATGAATAGAGTGATGCTGTGATGCATAATAACATGTTAAAGTCATGTATCCTGGACTATAATTACATTCTTCTGAAATTTTGGTTGTTCTTGCACAATTAATATTTTTTAATAGTCACTATTGCCAACCTAGCAATCCTAAACTGAATAAGGTTTAACCTCTTGTTGTACTGTTGCCACGCCTGCTCTAACTTTATGTATTTCCCCGAGAGTGTTTTCTCCGCTTGGTATGTACTGTCCTGAATTTTCTGTGGCTGCCTTCAGGTAGACGCAGCTCTTATTGCAACTGGAAGGGCTCCATTCACTCAAGGACTTGGGCTGGAAAATGTATGTTGTCTGGCATAATCAATTCCTAAAGCAGAAAAATGGAAATTAATTTTAAATTTTGAAAATGATCTTTTATTTATGCAGATTAACGTACAAACACAACGTGGATTTGTACCTGTTGACGAACGCATGAGAGTAATTGATGCAAATGGAAAGTTGGTAAGTCATGAGTTTCATTTGCTTGTTTCAGATGGTTTAATAGTCTTTATTTTGCTATTACTTGTGAAGTTCATAACTTTTTCTACTGACATTCCTTTCTGATAATCAGGTTCCTCACTTGTATTGCATTGGTGATGCTAATGGAAAAATGATGCTTGCTCATGCAGCAAGTGCACAGGGAATCTCTGGTAAAAACCCAAGATAAATTTTTGAGAGATTGGATATTCTTTATCTACTTATATCTGTACTTAATTAACTTCTGGCATTGCCCTTTTAGTTGTAGAGCAAGTTTCTGGGAAAGACCATGTCCTGAACCATTTAAGCATCCCGGCAGCATGCTTTACCCATCCCGAAATCAGTATGGTTGGATTAACAGAGGTATCAAGTTTATTTTCTCATCCTTTTCTTTCCTTTATACCTACTCTCTCTCTCTCTCTCTCTCTCTCTCTCTCTGCGTGTGCAGTTCTTTTGTCCCCTTTTTTTAGCCCCTAGCCTGGCATTAGTTGGAATATGGCTGTAAATTGCTACCTATTTCAGAATGTAACTTTATTTATATAGTTACGTAGATGTACAGCATGTCCTTGTGAAAATAACCTTAGAAATCATCTTCTTGTAAAAATAAACATTCAATTTGATAAATCAAAACCTAAAAGGATACGATTGAGATCATGACTGACAATGATTCTCTCTCTCTTTTTTTTTCTTTTCTGCTTTTACTAGTAGAATTACTGTACATCATCATAACTGCACTCAAATATTGACCACCCATCAAGTAACCATTGAAGGAGAGGAGGAAACTTAACCCAGCAGAACCGTTCTTTTTAAGTTACGCACTTTTCTCAGAGTGTTGCCTCTATTCTACATCTAAAAGTTTTGGGCAAGACTTATTTAGAAGACTTGTGAAATAATCTTCAGGTGGTAAGAAGCGATGGATATATACAACTCGCTTTGGGGTATTGTGACTGTTCCATAACTTGTTCAAAACTCCACAAAAATGGATGGATTTGGTAGATTGCTAGGTTTCACGAAATACATTCCATGTTAGGTTTAGTTATGGGATGCTTACTTATTATACTCCATGTGATAATGGTGATTTAGTTGTAGAATTCATGTGCTAACCAGCTGTGGTACTGTGGTAACAGTGTTTTAACTGTGTCCGGTCTTGTCAAGCTTGAGGCTCAAAGAAATTGTAGTGGATTCATACTTCCCAGAATCACATTGATTGGAAGTGAATATGTGAATCCACTGGTATTATCCTGCATTGCAATATTTCTAGCTGGTCTGCATTTTTAGAAAAATACCATATCTTAGTTCGTGTTTTGGAGAAGAAAATTTTCCTATTGCCAGTAAATATTGAGAACAGAAACTTCATGTTTGTTCTGATTAGCTTGCTACTGTAGCGCCTGTCTGAAATGCACGCGCACGCAGAGAGAGAGAGAGGGGGGGGAGGTTTTTTATTAACACCTTTCAAAATGACAAGAATTTATTTTTATTTTACTTGATCTTAACACTCTTTGTATATTAATTCCTTGCATCCATTTTCCAAAAAGTCCATCCTTGTGCATAGGTTTTATATCCATCTCAACTAGTGGATAGGACTTTAAAGAAATAGAAAAAAGATGTTGTATAGTTTATTTCTTGCAGGTAACTTGTCTGAATATTTTCATCTGTTCTATAAAACTTTGCTTGAATAATCTTGACTTTTGCAGCCTCAAGCAAGAGAAAAAGCTGAGAAGGAGGGATTTGAAGTGAGTATTACAAAGACTAGTTTCAAAGCTAACACAAAAGCCCTTGCTGAAAATGAAGGAGAAGGAATTGCCAAGGTGATGTAAAATTCTTTATAAATTGTTTTGTCATAAGTATGAATGCTTCATGAAGCAAAAGGTGGATAATTTGGGAGGGGACCAGCTTCAACTAAATATACACACAATTGTTCTGCAAATTCCACGCCCTAGATATTCTCGTACCTAAGTCGAATCCGTACCTGCAAATCCTGGATCTGCCCCACTAATCTACTACAGTTTTTTCTTTTGATCGGAAGAGAATGAGCATTAACCAATCCTGTTATTTTCTTGCAGTTGATTTACAGACCAGACACTGGAGAGATCCTTGGGGTTCACATTTTTGGGCTGCATGCTGCAGACCTCATACACGAAGCATCAAATGCCATAGCCATGGGAACGCGTATACAGGTAAATTTTGCCTTTACATTTGCATTTGCTGCTATGTGGAAAGGCATTTTACTATGAAACCTACAACTGGTATGACAAGTAACTTGTATAGAGTGCTTATCTACCTGTTTCATTGTTTGTATTTCCAAATCTGTTGGCCACAAATGTACTTTTCTTTGCGGAATCTTCTTTTCATAAATTATGTTTCATTAACGAAGTTCGTGATTAAAAAATTGTTGCGTACAAGTAGAATTGAATGGCCCCTTGGACTTCCATTCTCTTGCATACAATGTGGAAAGAAAAAAATAAACTAGCTCTGGGGCTTTCTTTTCAGTTTCAAGCTTGTAGGATTCACCAAGTTTTCTACATCAGTTTAAATAATCTGCTTCTACATTCAGATGCTTATCATTCATTAGAATTCTTAAATTCTGCAGGACATAAAATTCGCAGTTCATGCGCATCCAACACTGTCTGAAGTTCTAGACGAGCTCTTCAAATCAGCAAAGGTAATGTCTCCACTTTCTCTATAGGATTTTTTTTTTTCCTGATAGAACCCATAATTGCGGCCCGAGGTTTCATGTGAAGAGGTAATAGAGAACAGCATGGTCCATCTGTGTCTGCATCTCGACCCTGTAAAATACTGAACTCATCGTTCATTACTGGCTGACATCACTGTGAAACGCATTGTTTGCCACTAGACGTGGCTCATTGTAGTCCAAATCTACGTAAAAAATTGTTGTATTGGAAATCCTAGATAAGATTGCCAAGTCGTTTCAAGAATCCCTTACATGCTTGCATATACACATTGCAGGTAAGTAGGAAACCCTCCCTAGGACCTGACCCGAAGTTCCCTCTCATTCTTCGCTGGTACATTAGATGACCTATTAAACACGAATTAGAATCATATGCATTGTGTCGTGACAGTTTCTTCTATATATCGCATATATATTTTCAGTCGGGTCAAAGTCCTAGAATTTCAGCAATATGACTTGACATATATTTCTCTTAATGCAGGTCATTAGTTCTAGTCCAGTTGCTCAACCAGCTGCGGTCTAATCTTGTCAATTTAGTGAAATATGTGGCTTGGAACGCAATATTCTTTTTGGCCTAAACTTTGTGACCCTCCTGGACAATGCATTACACTTGTATTCAAGCATTGCTACCCTTCTGGTGCCCTAGGAATCCAATTTTTGTATTTCTTTAGTATCACAGCCCTGAGCCCTCAAAGTTTGTGGTTGAAATTTATTTTAAAAACTCACAAATAACAGTGAAAAAACTCAATAAAATTATCACTTCTTTGTGTTCAGATAGCCAACCCGTTTCACCGAAGTGTGCCCCGCCCCGACCCGACCCGACCCGAATGGGACGAAAAAAACCTGCCCCGACGGGTTGGCGGGGCGGGGCGGGGATTGATCCCCCGCCCCGTTTAGTTAAAAAAAAAATAAAAAAATAAAAAAAAATTGAACGTTGTTTATTTAATTTTGGACATTGTTTGTTTTCATTGTTTGATTTAGATATTGATGTAATTATTTTAAATATTATTTGCTTTGGATTATAAAATTTTGAATTGTATTTAATTGAAAAAAATAAAAAAAAATTGAACGTTGTTTATTTAATTTTGGACATTGTTTGTTTTCATTGTTTGGTTTGGATATTGATGTAATTATTTTAAATATGATTTGCTTTGGATTATAAAATTTTGAATTGTATTTAATTGGAAATTTTTGTTTTAAAAAAAAAAAACTGAATGGGCCATTAAACGGGGCAAAAATCAGTCCCGCCCTGCCCCGTCAAAGGCAGGGCGGGGAGGGGGCGAGGGTGCCCCGTCCCGAACCCGCCCCGTTGCCATCACTACTCGACTCCCCCCACAAACTCGTCTTTTGGTAGGATTGCCCGAGAGCCAATTTTTTTTTTTACTGAAATTTATGATGAGCCAGCTTTCACGTGAGCAGACGAGTGGCTCACACGAGAAATTCGCTACTTAGCTCGTGCACGTGGTTCATCTCACTTAACATCCCTATTTACTTTGTATAAACGATTATAGTTTCTTTTTTTAATATATAAAAAATTATCAACCAGCTTACTAGAAGTCATCGTTCATTACTACAAAAGTTGAAAATGAAGGAAAAATATAATGTCTTTTAGTCAAACTTACATTGAATCTTGTGACGGGATGTTAGTGGTAACCAAAGCATGTTCGGTAATTATTTATAAACAATTTAAATTATAAATAAATAGATAAAAAAAAAAGGAGTGGTAGATAAATGATCTGTACTTCTAAGTCTCGCAAAATAATTAATTTGACCGCTTATAAATAATTTATTAACCATAGCGAAACAAAGGCTTACGAAATTCAAATAAAAAAGTTGAGGTGACTAAAATAAAACTTTTCTCGAAGTTTGGTCACCTCTCGCATTTCGAATATTAGTTTGCGTACCCCAAAAGGGTACTGAAACAGCAAGAATCGTATTGGAGGAGGATTTGTGTTGAATCCGTTGAGGAATTACAATCCACTTGGAAGCTTTTTAATGAATACTTGCCGTTGCAAAATATTTTCTAGAATTTCATAAACGTGTTTGTTTTTTACCTGTTAGAGTCCACTTTTAGTGAATTAACGAAAACCTATAATTAGAAAACGTGATTGGCAAGCATTTTTAGAATGGCATCTCAATGAAGAATTGTCGTATTTTCTAGTTTTTTCATCGGCAGAGCAGTTTAATTTTTAGATGAGATAGTTTTAACGACTTCAATTGATTTTCACACTGCTGGTTAGGGTTTTCTTGTTGACTTATAATTCTCTGTGCACTCGCCCTTTGCAAGACTATTTTAAGGTTGAGATTTAGTCGATGTTGTACAATTTGTCAACGGTTTACTTTCAATGAAATATTGGCTACGTGAAGTTACATGTCCCGAAATATAAGTTATCAACAATTCGATAAACATGATTTTCAATCTTTTGTAGGATTCCGTATCGAAGAAGAATTGACGTCTTTTCTAATTTATCAACAGAATAATTTGATTTTTAGATGAGATAGTTTTAACGATTTGATGTTTCACATTGTTAAGTTAAGGTTAGCTTGTAGACTCGTGATTCTATGTGCACTCTCCCCCTGCAGGATTAATTTAAGGTGAGCTTTACTCAATGTTGTACAGTTGACAGATATCCAAATAGGCACCCACAAATGGAATACTTTTAATTAAATATTAGTTTTGTCATTTGTGAACTTACCTATCTCGAAATAGAGTGAATTTTGATGTACAGAAATTATGGTTCGCAGACCATTTACACACACTAACAACAGGGGCGGGTGGTTAGGTGGGATTTTTTTGGCATTTTTTATTTTAGTGGGACCCACACATTTGTGAGTATTGATAAGAATTCTGTGAACAATTATTCTGTACATTTAGCTTTACTTTACTCCCGAAATATGGGTTATCTTAGGTTCTGAAAAGTAGGGTGGATTTATAACCTTTTGGCCTTTGCTGTATCCTAATTCCTAAGCCTTGGCTAGTGGACTTATGACCATAGGTAACGCAAATGTGTTTGTGTTTATAACCCTATAAGTCAAGACTCAACGTAGTGATGTAAGGATGCAATCAAGGTCATTACAAGAATCGAACGCTGTATCATAGTATGTGAAGATCTCAAGATTGATTCACCTTACCATTCATTTATAAAAATTGTGCACGTGTCATGCTAAAAGATAAACATCAACAATAACTTGAACTCTTAAATGAAATGAAGGTCCTTCAACATCATGTTACGTGTAAGATGTAAAAAGTTTAACATTTATGTAATTTTGGAATTGAACGGTATGCACTTGATGCGTACGCTTGTAATATTTATAAATTAAGGATGAAAACTCTCAATGCAAAGGAGAAGTGTATGAAATCCTAAACGGTGACGTTTTCCACATGCCTAAATTATGTGAGTTTAGCATAACAACCAAATGTTATGCTTTCTTTAGTATACAACTTAGGCAGTTGCAAAAATCCCCAACGTCATCCTCTCTCATTTGTAGTATATCATAGACAACAAATATAACTAACTAACCAAATAATGAAAACAAACCCTCCCTTCATCACAAACATGGCTCAACCAAAATTAGCACAACCACCGTTACCACCTCCATCTCCACCTCTGCCACCATCGGTTCCGAGGAGGAAGAAAGAATGTAGGGACGATTATATCCATCCAGTACACAAAACCTTAGCCACTGCAGCAAACCTTGCCAATCTTCTACCGACCGGCACTGTCCTCGCTTTTCGTACCCTTACGCCTTCATTTTCCAACAAGGGCATTTGCCAATTGTCCAACAAGTTCCTCACGGCATTTCTAATTGCATTATGTGCAATTGTTTGCTTTATCTCTTCCTTTACTGATAGCTTCATAGATGAAGGCAAGTTGTACTACGGCATTGCGACCTTCAAAGGCATGTACATTTTCAACGACGATAATAATTGTTCTCACGACCAAGAATCAGATGGAGAAAACTCGAGGTATAATACTATCGACTTAACTAAGTTCAAAATCGGTTTCATAGACTTTGTTCATGCATTTGTGTCTCTTTTCGTGTTCTTGATCTTCGCTCTTAGTGACTCTGATGTTCAAAATTGTTTCTTTCCTCATGCTGGAGAGAATATAAATGTTTTGGTGATGAATTTGCCTCTTGGAGTCGGGGTTTTTTCTAGCTTTTTGTTCTTGATCTTACCTACAACACGTAGAGGAATCGGATATGCAGAAGTGCCAAGATCATTTAAATGATTTTTCTGTACTGTCAATGTGAGCTATGTATACTTCATACTTTGAATGATGAATAGTTAAAATCTTTACTTCGTTTTCGCATGAAAAATCGCTACTCCGATGACCCAACAAGCATTCGTGTCAAGCACGCTGGGTGCCCTGGAGGGGGCCAATATACTTACAAGTCTTAACAAATTGTTTTTCATATATTTACACCAGAGGGCTTTGAAAGGCTTCAAAGAAAACTCGATTTTTTTCTCGAAATTCTGTAAAATCAAACGAGATTATATTTACGAGGGTGTTTGATAAAGATTAAAATAGGATTAAAATTGAAAAAATAGCCGTTATGGTTGATTTTTATTAGACGGGTAGGACTCAATAACGACCATATTTTCAATTTTAATTGAATTTTAAGCCGTATCAAACAGGCCCTAAATGTTATTTTCCATTTCGACTCTTGAGTTGTATAATGCATTATATGTAGCACAATACCCCATCACTGTCCCATCCCATCTCGACTTTTATTTTTACTTAATGTAATTATATTTTTGGGTTTAAATCTTATTTCGTAAGTAAATAATGTAAAAAATAAATAAGTGAAATGGAAAACGTAGTGGGAAATGGGAATGTTTCAATCCCTGCCCTAAGTGGGAATGGTCACCCGATCATGTATTGAGAATTTACTTAATCATACACAACGAAAAATAAAAATAATTTTAATTCCAACCAATGATTTGCTTTGTGTTTAGATATCAATTGTGATATGAATTATACATTTATTAAATTCTGCAAATTCATTTGCTTATCTTGAACTTGAACAATCACGATTTGCAATCCATATCT
>CAIGRE010091612.1:0-18400 GCA_903798275.1 Fraxinus angustifolia subsp. syriaca
ACATTGGGGATGAATAACATTACTAAAAAAAAAAGTTCTTTAAAATGGATGGATATGATGATGACAAGCAGGATGTTGTCAACCAATATTGTACATATAGCATGATCCTATTTTTTACTACACTACTTGTTTTTCCAAAATAAAAAAGGATATATGATGATAGAGAAAGTTTTCCAACAAGATAAATAAGCTTAAAAGCATCTCCAAAAAGCTCTATAAATACAAAATGTTCTTTATTTTATAGAGCTAATACTTAAAAGTAAGTTTCAAAAAACTATATTTTTTAACTTTTTATAATGGAGAGTGCGTTTAGCTCTCCAAATTTAGAGCATTTTCAAGACATTTTCTAAAAATAAAATACTCTCTATTTTAAAGAGTTGGTGCTTAAAAATAAGTTTTAAGAAACTCTCTATTTTATCTTTTTAGAATAAAGAGTGAGTTTGATTTTCTAAATTTAGAGAGTGAAAATCGCTCTCTATTGTTAATGTACAATATTTGTATTTAATAAGAGTTACAAATTTTAATACTCTACCGTTTAAATTATTCAAATTACTTTTGAATTTATTTGTCATTAACATATAAAAAAAATATGTTAAATAAGAGATGGAGAGAAATCAATAAATGCTCATTGGAAAAAAATAAAATAAAATGTCAAAATAGAGAGTTTGTTGCAGTGTATAAAAAAGTCTACTCTCTAAATTTAAAGATACTCTTTATTATTCATAGGATGCTCTTTATAAATAGAAAGTCTCTTGAAAATACTCTTAACATATCAAATTTACTTCCTATTCTTAATATAAAATGATTTTATTTAATAAATTATAGATTTCAATGCTCTATTTTTTAAAATTATTCAAGACATATTTAAATTAATTGGACATTGTTATATAAAAAAATATGAAAAAAAGAATCAATAAATATTTTTTGAGAAAAGTAAAATAAAGAGTATGTTGGAGATGTTCTAAAATTTGATTTGTAGGAATTAATTATCAAAGTCGAAAAGATAGGTCCTGTTTTTACATATTGACCAAAGATTAAGTACTGCTTTTGGAATTTATCCCTGATGAACTCCAGCTTCCCAGGAATCCACGACCGATCTGTCAAACAAATTCACCCAGGAATTAGATAATTGATAGCAGCTGAATTCAGCGAATCTTTAGCAGCTAAAATGGCGAGCAGCGATTCCCAAACTGAAATTCACAATGGTAATAAGACAATAATGGTGAATATAAAGTTCAGCGGCCGATCCATACCGGTGAAAATCACCGCAGATTCCACCGTCAAAGACCTCAAAACCCTTCTTCAGCCTCTCACCAATGTCCTCATTCGCGGCCAAAAACTCATTTTCAAAGGTTTCTATATCTTTATCCGTTTGTGTATATTTATTCTAAATAAAAGAAAAAATGCTCGTACTTGACGTCCATATGCCAAAAATGTTAAAAGAATTAAGTGTGTATTGAACCCTTGAAATACTACGTTCTTGTGTATGTGAAAGTAGTCCTATTTCGGCCCCAGATGCTAGAAATGAAAAATGGATAAGGGCGTATTAAATTCTTGATGATTAGTTTTTTGTGTGTTTAGGCAAGGTTCTATCGGATGAATCGACCTTGGAGTCCTCGGGGATCGCTGGTGGTTCGAAGATTATGCTTATGGCTTCCCAGGGTCTTCATCAAGGGGTATCTTTCTATTCCTTCGTCAATCGACTGGAGCCGACATTAAATTCTATTGTGTTTGATGTTTCGAGAATAAGATTAAGAGAGATCGTGACAATGAATAGCTGTACTTGATTTTCTCAAAACTAATGTACATGCAGGGATAGTTGTAGCTTGTGAATTTTGAAATTAAATGAAATTTAGTAGAATAGGGTCTTTTACCTGTATTATGGCTATTTGGATATTGTTGAATAGGATGGTCCAATTAAAAAGGAGGCCACTGGATCGTCCAGTGTGAGGAGGGTGGCTGAAGTTGGGAGGGGAAAGAAGGCTGTGGTTTCAGTCGAGAAGAGTCAGCTTGAAAGGTGGAAGGCCACTGGGGTGGTAGCATTGTCTGAAAGCAATCTGAAGGTATGTAGAAGTAGTCATGAATATAAAACTAGAGGTATCTAAATTTATATTGTTGTTGCTGTCTTGAATTTGGTCTCATCGGGCATTTATTAAATCCAAATCAAGCATTCTATTTTCTGTTACATTTTCTGCCTTCATCACTTGCCCTTATATTTTGATTATTTCTTCTTTAAATGAATAGAATTCTTTCACCCCTATCAGCTTATGTAGCTATTCAACAAAAAAATCTTGTGCAATTCAACAATCTTTCTAGTTCATGACCTTATTTCGGAGATTTCCACGCTGTAAATGAGAGAAGAAGGAAAAAGATTTTATCATTGTCTACCTCATTGCTCAAACCTAATGAAATATTCAAGTCCCTGAGGAATAAAAACATGTAGAGCAAAGTTCATTAGTATAAGCAAGGCAAAAGACCTCCAGGATTTCGTTTTATGCAGGAACACCAATGCCGTAAAGTCTGCTCTATATATGGCCTGTCACAGATTACAGTGCTTCATGCAATATGAATGATCAAAGCTTATCATGAAGTTTAATTCTTAGTTATCACTTGAGGTAAGGAGGTAGAGTTGGAAGTTGCCCATAAAAAGCAAAAAGTTTATACAATTTCTACATGTTTACAGCAATTGGGAATGCAATTGTCCCACATCGCATGAGGTACTCAAAAAAAGAGTTTCATGCTAAATTTTGCTGCTCTATGAGAATGGTATTGTTTTTGTTCCGACGCGAAAGTATTATGGATAGTGCTCCTTCCCAAAACATATTGCTGTTTTTATCGGATGGAAGACTTTCTTAAACTTTCGATGTACACCTTTTATTTGCATGTAATATTCAGGTGACATGTTGGCAGCACGTGGCTTGTTGGATCCTTCTGTTTTTTACCCTTGAAAGAACTCCTTTGTTTGAATTTGTCAGACCATACCTGAGGAAGTGTGGACTTGTGGACCTTCTGCTAGAGTCCTTGATTTAAGCAACAATTCAATACAAGATGTTCCGGCTGCAATTGGCTGTTTAAGTTCAATACAGGTCTTGAAATTTTCATTTACATTTTCTTTAATTTGTCTTCCACAAGAATGGAGTCAAAGTTGTTAATGTTGCCTTACTTTTATTTATTGAACTGTTGTGTAGAAATTGCTTCTTAATGCCAATTCTATATTGGATGAGTCCATCAGCTGGGAAGGAATAGCGTTGCTCAAGTCTCTTGCAGTTTTATCACTAAACCAAAATCAGTGCGTATATTCCTCTTCTTACAGTTTCTCTTTTCATGTTAAGTTATTCAATTCAAACAACGTAAAGGGCATTTTGGATTGGTAAGTGTTCTTTTCTTTACTAGCATTCATTAATTTGTCCAGCCTTCCTTGCTCTTGCTCTTGCTCTCTCTTTTTTTTTTTTTTATTTTTTTTTTTTTTTTTCAGTCTCTCTCTGCTTGTCTCTAATCTGTGCATTTGCTCAAGTTATTGAAACGGCGGGTCCGGTCCTATGACTTGATGCAAAGACTGTTTGGACAATTGCTGCAAATAATAGCAAGCACAATTTTCCATAAGCATCAGTCAGAGAAACTAACATAACAAATCCAGTGATACAGTTATTCAGCATTCTTTAACGAAAGATGCCGCCGAACCTTTAATGTTACTCTCTCACACACACATCTACATAATTCTTCTTGATTGACCTCAAAACCTCTGAAATTCCTTCATCCCTACTTATATGAGAGAACTTATAATTTTTTATTAATTGGAAACAAGGATTTCATCACATTTACATCATTGATCATTGTTTTTCTTTTTGCTTGATTAGAATTTTCAGGTCATGTGGAGCATCTAAATTCTGTTGAGAACCTTGTATACTAGCAGTTATGGCCTCATAAGCATAGGAGGTTGATACATATTATAATAATATAGCATAAGTTCGATACATGTTATCTCAAAAAATTACATAATTTTGACACATTCAGTACAATCTTGGACCGGTGTGCTTGTCAGATTTCTAAACACAATTAGACCCATAACTTTTAAAAACTGCTTGAAGCCTATTTTTGCATTATCAAAAGAAAAAATAACACAAATCATGTTTTTATTTCAGAAGAATTAAATATAAAAAAGAAAAGAAAAAAATTAAGAGTAGTTCTGTCTTTATGTAGTGGGAATACACTGCAATATTTATACAATATATAATTTTATATATTTCTGTTGATCTCTTGCATGCCTAGAACTCTTATTCCCTCCTTTGTCATTGGCAATGACACAGTTTGACGACGTTGCCCTCTTCGCTGGGTGCTTTAATGTCCCTGAAGCAACTTCATGCTACGAATAACAAGTTAACATATCTCCCAACCGAAATCGGATATTTGACAAAGCTCGAGGTTTTAAAAGTTCAGAATAACAGGTAAGATGTATGCAATAAGTTATTGGTTAGTTTTCATGTCTGCTTATCTGTTAGAACTTCTTTTGTCTGAAATAATTAGATGCTGTGTTTGATGCTTGCTTTTCTTTATATTCAATATTCTCTATTTAGTTTGTCTGATCATACCTGCTTCTATGGTGAATTCCATTTGCTTGAGATTCTAATCTGCTTTTACCTGCGACATGGACCAGGAATTTGTCTTCAAAGAATTATTTAAGCTTAAACTGCCAAATGAATGATGCTTTGATATTTTAATTTGATATATATCTTGCTCCAATGCAGGCTAAGCAGTATTCCTGCAAGTATAGGGGGGTGTATTTCTCTCATTGAAGTAGGACCCTGTTCAGTTGATCCTCTCCTTTATTTCTTTTCTTGGTTGTCTCTTGAAAGTTAAAATCGTTTCTTTTTAGTTTGAGATATTTTTGACAATGTTCCCATTTTGTCACGATGTATTTTAATTTTGTCATTATCGTGCCATTTACTCAATTTGATGTGATGCAGGTTGATCTTTCGTGTAATCTCCTGCTAGAGTTGCCAGAGGAATTTGGCAAGTTAAAAGATTTGAAGGTTAATGGTTATCTATCATTGTTCCTTTTATTTTAAAATTTAATCCCCTCTTTATTATTGAAAGGGGGCTTAAGCATTTCTGGCTGAGCTTAAAAAGTTTACTTTAAGCAAATTTACTCAGAAGTAAATAAGTCAGTTTTGAAACAAAAAGAAAAAAGAAATTATTGGTCAAAGTTGGAATTCGGAAATAATTAAGTTATTTATTCCGAGAGTAAGTCAAGATTTATTTTTAGAAAAGAGTAACTTTTTACTTAAAAGTAAGAAAAAAATACCACTCAAACATGTTTGGAGAGAGAAAGTTAACTTTACATTTATTTAAGCTTAGCCAAACATGTTTAAAAAGAGAATCATTATTAGGACGGGTAACAAAGCTCAGCATTTCTTGCACCAAATACCCATAGGGCGGAGTAAAAGGACGTCAGCTGTATATAAACCAGTAATTCTTCACATTTGAACATTGTGCAGGCGTTATATCTCAGCAACAATGGGCTCAAGTCCCTTCCCATCACATTGTTCAAAATGTGCGTCCAGCTCTCGACACTGGATCTTCATGGAACGGAAATAACTGCAGATCTTCTCCGCCAAGTATACAAGTGCCTTGTTATTAATGAAATTTTATTGGTGTGCTTTTATTGAGGTCGTGCTCACTTAATTTCTTTTGACAGTTTGAAGGGTGGGAGAGTTTTGATGAGCGTCGTCGTTTAAAGCATCAGAAACAACTGGATTCCCGAGTCACTAGCTCTGCTGAATTTGATGAAGGTGCTGACAAAAGCTGGTAATATATAACAGCTAGCATTTGCTCATTGAAGATCTGCTGGCATGTAATGAACCGGAAATTGCCATAGGGCATTGGTCTTGTACGATGATCCATTGAATGTTGTTTTTCAGTTTGTCGAGGGATTATCTCAATCTAACTCTGTAACATTGATTCGTGTTCCCTTTCCTTTTTCCTTCCGTATTTACTGATAAATACCATCCTGGGAAAAAGTATTATCCTCCTTTTTTATCTTAGGATTCCCAGATTTGCTTGTGTATTGGTATTCTTGAGCTAGAGATGATCCAAATGTACCGAATTCCCAAAGCCAAGAGTGAAAGTAAAACCATAAGATTAATTTCATTCAACACCTAAGAATAGTGCTATTTAGCATAACTCGTGTCACCATTCTAGGTGGCAGCACTAATAACATTAAATTACATGTTTAATTAAATGAATCACATAATTTCACATTTAATCAATTCTATCATATAATGTTACATGGACCGGTGTTGAGCACCGTGGTGCTAGATAACATTCTTCTAAGTAAATGTAGCAGAAATTAATTGATGAATGGATATATTGTCACAAGCAATGAGAATAATGCTGATAGAGGATGTATCACAACAGAGATAATTTAAGTAGTTTGTACACATTTTGCAGAGATCTAAAATAGCTCTCAATCAATCTAACATAAGTTCAGCATGCCAGCAGCGGCAGTGAGCCTCTGATAGCAGCACCCAACCGACCTGTGAAAACCAGCATAGAAGGTCAAAGTGTTTAACGCAAATGCCTCCACCCAGCAACAAAAACTACAAGAACAGCATAACATTCAATCCCGCAAACAGAAATCAAGGCAGAAAATAAGTAAAGAACGCTGTTCAATCCTTAACGTGTCTCTTCGCTAGTAATTACCAAACTTCTTGTCCTTGGTATATTGGTCATATTTATTTTATACATGGGGCGTTGAACCGTTATGAAAAATAGAACGTTATAGATATATCATAGCCTGAATATTGAAATGTAAGGATGCGGTATATAAAGAGCTTGTCTACAATTCTAACATCCTGAGGTCAATGTTCAAGAAAAGCTAGTTGAAGTATACTGATATCTGAGGGATGTCGATATCATTATCTTCATCGTCCTCGCATGCTACTACTATATCCAAGTGGTGGCGGTATGGTGGCAGCTCAGCCTTTGCCACTTCCCGTGCAAGGTCAACCATCTTCTTGTCCATTCGCTCTTTGTGCCTTGGGAACATGCTATTGTAGAGCAAGCAACTTCCAAATGAAATACTATAGGCATTCAGCCCCTTGTCCTCGAGCCATTTGAGTAGTTCCCGAAGTGTAGGGTTACCTTTGATTATCCATCTGTCCCACACAGTCCAGCTCATGTCCTTATACTTGATGATCTTAGGAGGAACTGGTTCGGCCATGGAGAATAATGGTAGAGCTAAATTAGCAAATGTGTTACGATAGTCTTCTAACTTGTGCCCTCCATTAATAGCCTTGTAGAGCTCCAGGCAAACCAAACCTGTAGCCATCGCTGTGGAAGTTGCAATTGCGGGTATAATACGTCCAGCAATGAATTTGGCTTTTAACTTATCGACTTCAAGAACGCCATAATTTCTTGCCCTCATGTTAGCAAGTCCAGCAATCAGGTCCATGTGGTAATTTGTATCGTCATCCTGCGTATTCAATAAACAATGTCAAGAAAAAAAAAATGTAAATGTACAAGTAATGTGATACTTGAAGATTTTGCCAAAAATAAAAGAACAGATTACACAAGATTGAAGGGTTTGGTACAAGGGGAAGTGGATGAGATGGAAAAGGGGAAAGAACCATATTTTCCATCCTTCATGGAAAAAATGCTGATCTATTTGTCATATTTAGTGTGATGAATAGAAAGTGGTGAGGGAATTACCTTTTTAGGCATTTTGCAACGGATTGTAGTTTAAAATCCGCCATGTACTTTTGAAATAAAATTGTGAAAATCTAATCTTCCACCTTATTTTACATTCCTTTCTCTTTTACTCTAACCAAACAAATAAAAACTTATTTCCTTCCTCATTTCGCTCCATTTCCTTTCCACACACATACATCCAATATGAATAAAGATACTCCACGAGGCACATTACTACTTCCTTTTGACTCGCAAACAAAACAATGTCAAAGAGTCACAACATACATGTGTAAAATAAGGACAGGACCCATTGAGGTGTAAGATTATAACAAGCTATGCATCATCTTATATCTTTAAGAGACAAAGGGACGTACTTTTTCAAATTGAATTGGTTTCATCCTGAAGTTTGGCGATAACTTCTGCCGAATCTGCTCCAACTTCATTATTAACTCATCAATAACCACAGCATCATCCAAAGAAGCAGCAGCAAGACTGGTAGCCTTCTCATCAGTAACAATTTTCGCATCTTTCGTTGGTTGAAATTCAGGAACCATAGTTCTATCAAGAGTTTCAGCCAATTTCTTAGGGTGCCAATTAGGAACAGGAATGCCAAAAGTCTGAGCGCGTAGAATGGAGGCAGCCATAAGGAAATGGAGATGGCTGGGATCATCAGTAGAAAACTGCAGGGGGCGAGGGAACCGCTTGGGGGCCGACCAGAATGGTACACCAGTACTAGTCACAGCGTCTTCAGGGAAAGTGTACGTCAACTGTTTCACCCTGTTAGCAAAATAATCTTCGAACCTACAAGCAAAATTATTCAGATGTATAAGGAGAGATGTTTCAATTTGATACAGGTAAAATCGTATAACAAAATAATATTAAGAATTACTTTTGACGAGCCCATGTAATACAATCTTGGAATGATTCGCATCTTTCCCCGTCAAGGCACTCGATTATACGTTCCAAACTGTCCCTGGCTTGAGCATCACCAGCATTTCTCATTGCAGATGTATATTCAGCTGGGTTAGAAAGATAGGCATTAACTTCGGCAGGTGTTTTCTCAAGCAAGCCCTCAAATTCTGATCTGGCCCATGTCAAGCAATGATCAATGTTGTGTGGGAAGGAGTGCACAGTACACATTGGTGCTTGTTTCTCAGGAGGATCTCTTGAGGCACCATAATTCTCAGTCAGATGGGGAATGACCATTTGAGTGTTACATTTGGCACCTAATGTTCCAGACTCAAGAAGTGGCTTTTGGAAATACAGGCATCTTTGATCAACATAAAGCCTGGCATTGACATTGTCAAGGGCATTAATAACAACATTCAGATTTTCCCAGAAGGTATCATCAAAAACATTCTCTGTTTCAGGGCCCACACGATTCTGCAAAGCTTCGATGTGGAGATTAGGATTGATTATAGAAGCAGCAGAAGCAGCAACAGTGGATTTGGCCTGCCCAATGTTCCAATCTCGAAAGAGGAACTGTCTGCTAAGGTTACTCTTCTCAATCACATCATCATCAGTGACTGTTAGTTTTCCTTGGTTTCCACAAGAAACTCCCATCAGCGCTAGATTCTTTAGAAACTCACAGCCTAGTGCACCAGATCCAACCAAAAACAATTTAGCATCTTCGAGTTTTTTCTGATTTTTAGACCCAAAGACTGAAATCTGGGCATCATAACGGCTATTTAATGGTCTGAAGTCGCTGGGATCGAATGGCTCTACAGGAAGTGATTCCACCGAGTCGAAGTAGAAGAACTTTACAAATATGAAAAAAAGAAGAGTCAGTTTACCCCAACATAGCAGTAAAATACATCAAACTAGCAACCATTGGATTCAAATGTGAAAAAGACAATAATATAAATAATTGCTTAAGAGGAGGAAGCTTATGAATGTTGGGAAACATGATATTAACCTGGAAAAGGGGATGAAACTTCCCCGAGCACGCCTTAACAACCTCCTGCCCAACAAAGCCACCAAACATGGCTGCCACAGGATTCAGTACAGCTCGGGCACCAAAGGCAAAATGTCGCAAAAGTTTTGGATTTATATCATCCAGTTTTGCATCTCCCAAGCTATCATTCAGGTTACTGGTAATAGATATCAACCTCTGAGCATCATCTTCAGAACCAGCCACTGGGAAGCGTCCCAATTCAGAGACAAACTTATCCAGTGATTGGAATGCCAAATGCAAGAGAGGTGGGCGGTCAAACTTAGAGAAATCACAAAGAAGAAAATCTCCAGGCTCTTTAATTGCTTCCCTCAGAGGCTTGAAGTTCAAAACCTTGGGCTGTTTGACCTGAGTTACAACACCACCTTTCTCATATCTACTGAAACTTGTGGTATCTTCATCAAGGATGAAAGAGTACGGTCGTGCAGTTTTTATCTTTCTCGGCTTTCCATCGTTGAGTTCTGTCATTCCCTGTACTTCTGAGAACACAACAAGATCCCCATCCTGAAACTCGAGCCTTTCATCATCCACACATGACACAAGAGCAGGGTTGTCATTACTGATAGATGAAATAATGCCCGTATGAGGTTCCTCTCCATCAACATCGAAGACTGTAAACTCTGATCCAAAATCACAAAAACAATTACCAAAAAGGCCTCTAACTTCAGTCTTGATGAAAGCAATAGGAGGTTGATGATTGTGACAGTATTCATTGAACTCGATTGCATTCTCTAAGCTGATGTCAGTAAAAATCACCGCCTGCATTCATCATCATTATACATAATTAGTACATATTTGTAACATCCCTAGCAAACACACAATCTGAAATCCTCATGCAAGAAAATTATTGCAAGGGACAGAGCTCGAAAAAGGAAGGGAAATTGTATGTTGTAACACAAGCAGTCGAGCAGATATCTAGTTAATGATTAGCCATTACACACTTGCAATGACAAGTAAAAAGTTGCCCAAATTCTAAAAGTTGTAGTACAATGCATTTTGGCAATAATTCTGTAATTTATTTTTTCTTTCAACAGTATGACGATGAATTCTTTGAACTACGCTAGGAGATAGTCAAAATATCACGTCTAAAATCTCCAAATTATGTGTTGTTTTTTCCATTTTACCAAGCAACACTCATCAACAATTACATTGAAATGATAGTACCACCCCTGGTGGATAGCGCATTGCTTGCCTGTATTTTGTGCCAAAAAATATTCACTCCACTATCCAGACAAAATTCAAACTTCCGCTAATTTCTCTTAAGCTACAAAACTATCACATTTAGGATTAGAATTATAAAAAAAAGACAGGTACCAAGCATCTACCATCTGCGCTAGTCACATAACTCTAGGATAGCTCTAATAAAAAATGAATACACGAACCCCCAATGTTAATTCAAAGTACCAGTAAGTCAATCAATAAAAGGTAACACTCGCATATCCCTGAACTCATACACAACAAAGTACTTCCCAACTAACATTTGACACGCTTCATTTAATAAATGTACTTGTTCTCAAGAGCAATGCACAAGCAAACTACGTATTTCCTTCGCAGAAATGTTCTTGCTCCAACATATGAAGTTCTACACATGGAAATACAAACAACTAGCATCCAAGTACAAATTACCAAATGTTGGCAAGAACATTGTGAAGTCCTACATACAAGATACATGACCAAAAAGGAGGGAGGCCTAAAACCTTCGAAGTTCAGATTGAGACAGCATTTGAGCATCAGTAAATAGACATCATATAAAAGCCATGAACCTCCCAAATTATTAGTACTAAAATCTATACCCCGCTTTAGATAATAATTAAAAATTGATATTCTATTGCGTAGATGCCACTTCCATCCATAAAACATGGTAACTGACTGACTAATGCAGGTTCACGAGATATACAAAAGAAAGTATAAGGTACTTCTAAAATTTAATTGAAAAAAGCTGATTGCCTCGAAACATGCATCTTTCAAGAGGAGTTCATCTAGTAGGAGTGGGAGAAAAATAAAGCTTTTAAGAACTTCAAAAATCACAGACAACACAATAATCAAACAAAAGCTAGTATTAACACCTAGTATGCTGAAGAGATAGATGTCATGCACTCAACTAAATATGGACAGTAGGAGACTCACAACAGGATGTCAAGCCATAGGTTGCAAATGGGTATTCAATAAAAAAAGGTTAAAAGCAGAGACTTGGAAGTCAATGGCCTCACTAACTCAAGCTTTCAATATGCCATAGTGATTGTAAATTCAATTTGCCCTTGATCATGTCAAATCACTTCATGGTAAATCTTCACCTTAAATACAGGAGATATGAGTTAGAAGAGCTCCAAAATAAGACTAGTGTTAACTCCACGATCCAGGGTGAATACAGGTTGGCAAGTGATGCTGCTCGGAGGCAATTTAGATCCATAAATTCATTACTAAATTCAGAGCGATTAGAAATCCAGTAACTCGGTACAGCAACAAGTCGACAACTATAATGTGATTCACGGGCAAGGGAACAAGGTCTCATCAACAACCTAAGCACATCTCAACGGTTTTGTTTTGATCAAAGAGATCATTGGGAAAGGAGATATACATATTGCTAGAGTTAGCTAATTAAGAAAATATACAGTTCCAGGTTTTCACTCAACTACAATTCTTTGACAGAGACTCAGAGAGCCATTTGTAATTGGCTTCAGTGCAAGCGAGCACAGAAAGAAGTGTGCAGTTCCACCATCTAAAGTTGTTAGGTTTTAGAAAATTTGTAATTGACGATTCTGTAAACAAAATAACTGAAATTGATACATTGTAAAAGTTCAATGAGTAATGTGCAATGTGCAATTAGTCAAAAGGGAGGTGTTTGAGTCTAGGGTTTCGAAAATGAGAAAAGAAGGAAAACGTCGCGGATTTTCGCTAGACTGTCGTCAAGGTTTGGCTCGAGCTACAACAGCAGAAATATCGTCGCTGGACCATCGTTAGGCCTTTGCTCGAGCGACGGGCTGTCACTAGAACGTCGCTAAGCTCTCGCTCGAGCAACAGGGTTATACGAAAAAAATTTATTTTGCGATTTCAAAGCTTTTTCCTCCGCCCATTTATTTTGTACCCTACCTATAAATACCAAAATTCTTATATACGAAATTCTTAAGGTTGAACATTGAGAGAAAAAGGCTACAGAGTGATTTCTTCATATTATATTCTTTCAACCTTCATCTATGTGAGAGTTTTGGTGAGAAAAATATTAGTCCATTAATCCAAATATCAAATCACCACTTCCTCTACATCGGTCAGAGTTCTAAAGATCAAAGGAAGATGACTAGAGTTCCTGTCTGTGAAGAACGGGTCGTTCTTCGTGATCCACAGGAGATAGACGAACTCACAAGGTTTGGAGTGCTGCAGGGTAGCATATTTCACGGAGAGCTTTGACAACAGCAGCTAAAGATTCGTACAGGGGAGCATGGGATCCACGGAGAGCGGTAAGAAGTGCAGTAAGGAGATCAGATAGTACAGATCGTCTAGTCTGGTAGACTGTAAGTCGTTAAAATTCGTTTATAGTGGATTAACTGGCAAAGTGTCCAGAGTTTTTCCCAGTTGGATTTCTCCGTGATCATTCGAGTGTTGATTTACTACTTTCATTATATTGATTGTTCATACAACTGCAGTATTCAAATTTAGGACAAAACTGACTTGTATGAATAATCATCTAGAAAAGAATTAAAAAAGTGACTTGTTGCTGTTTAATTCGTTAACAATTTTAATTCCGCATTATACACCTATTCACCTCCTCTAAATGTTGTTAGGATCGAACTACACGTTTTTCAGAAGTGAAGGAAGGATAAGCAATCAACAGATAATATTTAAGTGCACCCTTCAACCCAAGTCCATGAGGCATGATGGGGCAATACTTGTACAAAAATTTTATTTCAGCAGCTGTTATATATATTACATCCCTCGCTCAATCAACAATGGCAAGACCATCTTAACGAGCTCTAATTTCTTGAAATCTCTTCTCAAGACATTATCATTAACAAGGACACTTGAGAATTCAAATAAATTAATACATGCCTGCTACATCAAGGAGGGAACTAATCTCATGATCAATTGTTTAGATATCAATATGATAGATGTTAGTTCTCATTGAAGAATTAATTAAACCATACTTCTGTATAGATTTTTACATGTCAGATAAAAGTCGCTCACAAAAGTTACAATGATCACAGGTAACAAAAAATAAAAACACAAAAACGTTACCTGGAATTGAGAAAGTTGTTCTTTCGTCAATTCTGTAGTCAGAGTCGAGATAACCACAGCTTTGTTGAGCTCTTGTAGTTTCTGAATAGAGGCAAGTGCCCTGTTCTTACCAACATCATTCTCCGAGAAGATAAAGTTGCTAGACAAATCCCATAACTCCACTTTTCCTTCGTCGTGCAACATGACAGACTTCACGCCAGCAAGAATAAGGTTCTTAGCTGTGATGTTATGCAAAAGTCAGATAGCATACAAGTTAATTCAAATATTTCCTCACTCAAATTATTCAATAATTTCATTTTCATATAACAAACATTTTCAGATTAGAAAATTGGCCAAAAGGAATTTATCTAACTGTGGAACTGCAAGCTTAAAATAAATACCAAAACAAAACAGGTGTTTGAGCAAAAACAAATTTACTCACGAGAAAAAATCTTACCATATAGGTTTTATCATCTAAATCTGCCAAACATAAATTTCAACTAAAATTAATTGAGCAATAGATATGAACTCCACATATGACCCCACAAAAATAAATAAATAAAAATAAACAACAACTCGGACCCAGATGATCTTTCTTATTTTGAATGAGTTAGCCTAATCCAGATTTCCAAATCCAATCTCGAATTATACAGATAAATAAAATAATTAAATTCAATAACATAAGCATGTTAGTACGTACTGAGAAATGGAAGAATCCATACCGATCTCAGCACCGAGACCTTGCATTCCTGATACGAGAACGTTTGACGCAAAAAGCCGCCGCATCGTCTCTCGTCCATACACAGCAAGCTGCCGGCTATGGAGATCTTCATCGATATCTTGCGATTTTCCAACATCAAAAGCCATTGCCGCAATTGAACGCTCCACGCGACTGCCGCTGCTGTTAATGTTACTGTTCTCTAAACTAACACTGCTAGTTCCGTCAATATTGGTCTCTTGACTCCCACTGCCACTTCCTTCACAAATGTTCTTACTATCGGCAGAGAAACAGAGACAACTCTTCTTCAGAACGCTTTCCGATTCGCCTTCTAGCGGTCTCTTTCTAGGAAGCATATAGTACAACAAACTGCATAACGCCCGCCGAATCCCGAAGAAAATCAACAAAATCAGTAAAAAATGTATCAAAAATTCCAAAAACGAAAGAACGAAACAATTATTTAAATCCTCTAACAAATTAAAAGACATCGGTTTCAGTATCACCATAACAACTATTATAACACTAATAAACAGTAAAACGTGATTGAAATTTGAAATTACTTTGATTAAATGATTGGACAAGCAAGATGTGAAGCAAAGGATAATTCGACCGATTAGCTCAGATGAAGCAAAGGATCGAATCTCCGAGAAATTTATAGAGAGAATTTGAGAGGGTGAGCAGGTTGGTTATTTGGTGATAGTAAAAATGAAATTTGATTTGAAAGAAATGAAATGAACAATAGTCAAATTGAGGCTGCGTGTTAGAAATATCCATATTTCAGGACGACCTTGTGGTTTGAAAATAAAAAATCGTATTTGTAGAATTCTCATGAAATTATTGGCTTGGTAACTGAACGTCAAATTAGAGTAATAGCTGACTTGGACTCTATCGAATGGCCCATCCAAGATTCCACCTGACAAGTCAACTCGCAAAATTCGGTTCATCAATGAAAATTGTACATACTAAGCAAAAGGAAACGTCAAGCGCCATATTCATTTTTTTCTCGTTCTCTTTTTCATTTTTTTTTTCAATTCAACCACACATTCTATCAATAAATTAATATTATACATAAAATTAAAAAAATTCTTACTTTTTAACCACACATCCTTCCATTAATTACTATTCCAAATCAAATTCTTTTCCAAAATGAGTGTCAAATAAAATTCTAATGTAAATTTTTTAAAGTTGTGCTCCAAATCAGGAAAACTATTAATACCAGATTATCCCGTTCTCAAGGGTTGCTTCTACTTTCGCTTTTCCTAGAAGGACTTTTGAAGGAAGCTTGCTTAATTTTTATTTGAAAATTAATTTTTAAAAACACTTCTGATTCTAGAAGCGCTTTTAGAGAAAGTCACGTTGAACTAACTTTTTCTAAAAACTCTACTAACTTCCAAAACCACTTCCATTAAATTAGCCAAATGGGTTCAAAAATTACTTTTAATTTTTCAAAAATCATGTCAAACGGATCATTAATGAGCTTTGACTCGATAAGTTGCATGTCCCGAGGTAATGAACAAAGCGCAAAGTTATAGATGTTCGTGCCCCGGCAATTTTATATTCACCATTTATGCCTATCCTTGTTTTAATGACCTTATCGACCTCATTTCGTTATGAAATTCACAGGAGGTATATTTATAAGTTACCATCGTCGTGTTAAAATTTCATAGATAATCATATATATTTGATGGTTCAAATATTTTTTTTTCTTAAAAAAGGTAACAAAACAATCAATTTTAAGTTAGTAAATACCGCACCATTAAGAGTTGAACTTAATAACAAAGCGGATTCAGAACGAGAACACCATTCCGCGTTCCCAACTCGCCATGTACATAATATTTTACCAAATGTTTTACCTGAAAAAGATTCATTCGAATTCTTGAAAAAGATTCTACATCGAATTCTTTATATAAAGATAGGCCTATAATACGACTTATCATTAAATAAATAATGAGTTTTATATTCGAACTTTATGATCTTTTAATTTTTAGTTCATAGTTCATTCGTATAAATAATAATTAAAATATATTTACAAATTGGGTAGGAACGCGATAGAGACCATGTTACCCGTCTCTATTCCTACCCTGATCCTAGATAAATTGGGGTATTCCTGTCCTGTTTTAGCCGAATTCCTGCGAGGATCTAGGATTTTCTCACTCATTTTCATCCATACGAGAATGTTGAGTATATTTTAAGTGTCATATGTGCTAGATCTTAGAGCATAACAAATTAACTATATATAAAATTGTGAGCTTAAGTGGTTCAAATAACACTTATTGGGCTTGCATTTGTTTGTGACCCGATTGCGCCACTGTGAATTATTTGTCGCCATTAGATATTTTGAATGGTTGGAATTTCACCTTGATTGAGATATTTTTCTTTGACTTACCTTGGAAGTTTTTTGGACGGCATTTTCAAAATTCAAAAGGGGACAAGACCTTTGATTATCACTATAAGAGCATGTTTGGTACGGCTTAAAATTCAATTAAAATTGAAAATATGATCGTTATTGGGTCCCACCTTTTCTAATAAAAGTCAAAAATAACGATTATATTTTCAATTTTAATCTGATTTTAATCTCTACCACACACCTTCTAAGTCAGACAACTATTTTCATTCCTCTACTCTACGGTTAGACTTCATAGAAAATGAATCTTCCTAGCTTTTCTCGGCCTGGTCTCGTTTTCTACCTCTTTTGAAGAAGCTGGCTGCTTCTTCTCCTCCCCTTGATATTCACACTATATTTAGCACATTGTTGAGTGACTCCTGAGAATTACCTATGCGTGAAATAGAGATGGGTTGTAGAGGTTTCTTGTGAGGCTTAAGTCAGTGATTAGGGAGTGATTCTTGACTGATTTGGGAGATCTCATTATCGATGACCTTAGCCAATTGATGAGGGGTTCTGAACCGGTTCTCTAGCTCTCTAAGGACGGCGATTTGCATAGCATGGGGGTTGTTCCTGAGCCTAGACATTCTACCATTTTCGGCCGAGAAAAGGGAAGGACCAGTTCGCTTATTTAATGCATTTTAGTTCTCCATTTTATCTAACATATATATTGCTCTCGGTTTTACATTATTTCTATGACTGATTTATGCATTGTAAATGTTTGATTACATTGTGGTTCTTGTGAGGCTGTGAATCTGTTATTGTGGATTAGAAAAGATTATAACTTCTATTTTCCCAACAAAAATAATGTCTTATTATGAAGAATTGACAATTAATTTGGCCAGCTCAACTTTCCTGATATGCTTCACAAGAAAGTGGTGGCATCGGAAATTCAAATCTTGAATTGGAGCAGTGTGAATCGAGGACTAATACCTAGATTTGTGAGCCACGTTGTAAATAAAAATCCGATCTACCGTTTAATCGCATGTTTAATTAGAGTAATTAATATGTCTCTATGGTCACGTGAGATGTTATAAATTGTACAATTGATTGGTCAAGTGTAGTGACTCACAATTTGTAAGGTGATCAAAATTCATCGTTCGCAATCGAAAGATAGAGTTAGACGTCTTATCATGATACGATTGTATTATTTCACATTACGATTTGTGTGAATTTAGTAATAAGGACCCCCAATGTGTTTGAAAAACTTTGAAAGGGGCCACGTAAATGTCTTGTTCGTGATCACTCGGAATAAGGCTTTTACTCAATTATCGAAAGAGTTACTTTAATGGTATATGTAATGTAATCTTAATTACTAATTCATATTATTTGAGGTGCTAATGTGTAGCGACCGCGAACTTTTAATCATTATAAATTAGTTTTCTCGAAAAACGTGTCGCTAAAACGTTAACCCTAATTTTCTAGAGAAGCGCGTTCGTCTAGCCGTTGTAAA
>CAIGRE010091666.1:0-14342 GCA_903798275.1 Fraxinus angustifolia subsp. syriaca
TTCCAAAATAAAATTTCAACTTGACATAAGACTCCAATAACATTTCAAACTTGAATATTTCTTAACGTGCACTTCAATTAGAATTCATCAATACTTCAAACAAAGAATTAGGGCCACAATCGAATTCTAACAATTTCCACATTGATACGAATTTCACTAGGGAATGAATTGACTAATTCAACAAAAAACAATCTCCATCTCTTCCAATGAATCCAAGCATTACTCATGTAGAATTATCTCAGATTCCAAAAAATCATAATGATTTTATAATTAACCAAATTTGGCTGTAACACACCTCAAAGCAAAATCAAACCCAAATGCTTTTAAAGTTGGCCCCTTGTTAGATTGTACACCTTCTACTCTACTTAACGTATGTATGCCTAACAAAATCAGCATCTACATACTCTTTTCCATTAGGTCCATCCCTAACAATTGAATACAATGACACCATAGGTGATGGTGGCAAAGCGGCATTATCCATATATCCTGAACTTCACTGAACAGTATTCTTCAAGTTTGACATTGTACGAGCTCCTAAAGGTATTGTACCAAACTGAATGTCCAACACGATACTGAACATGTGCTGCTTGACTCTTCTAGATTCTGCACGACTTTGCAAAATGTATAACTGAGATCTTTTTTGTCCCTCCAGTATAACCCGGGCACCCATACAAACCTTCAAAACTCCCCCTCCACCAAAGAACTCATAAACTTTTGAATCAATGATAGACAACGAGATGAGATTCTTTTTCAAATTTGAAACATGTTGAACGTAGCCAAGTGTTCTAATTGTTCCATCCAAAAGCTTCAATCTAACCATACCAATTCCAACAACCTAATAAGGTGCATTGTTTCCCATAACCGCGACACCTTTGAAAAAAAATTACATATGTAGTAAAGAAGTCCTTATTAGGACACATATGAAACACACATATTGAATCAAGAATCTAATTCTCATTTGGTTTAGACTCGACGTCAGAAATAGCCAAGAGATCTCCATCAATGTTCTTTGCGAGGTCTGCTTCGCCTGAAGTATCTAATTACTTCCCATATTGACTTACAGCCAACTTTCTTTGTTCTGCAATTTGTAGTAATCCTTCTTCATGTGCCCCTTCTTGCAGTAGTTACGAATTTGATTACTGAAGTTAGACTTCGATCTGCCCTTTCCAGAACCACCATGAGCAACCAAGCCTTCTCCCTCTTTGGTCTTAGAAACCAGATACTTCATCTTCTCTTTTGAATACAAAGAATCATACACCTTCTTTATGGTGAGAGTATCACGACTATACAAGTTCCTGTCTCTAAATGAAGAAAACAAAACGGACAACGAACACAATATGATCAAGGCTAAATCTTCTTCATCATACTCTACTTCCAAACTTTCCAAATCAGCGACGATCTCTTTAAATATAGCCAAGTGATCTTCTAATGATCATCCTTCTACCATTCGATGAGAGTATAAACACTACTTAAGGTTCAATTTGCTTGTCAGATTTTGGTCATGCATAATTGCTCCAACTTCAACTATAGAACAGCTGATGAAACCTCCTAAAGAATGGTATTCGATAGATGAAGATGAATGTGAGAAATTATCTTCTTATCATTCCGTAATTTCTCCTCCACGGTCAAAGTTGCGAGCATCTTGTCAATTCCCAGTAACGCATCATCCAAATCTAGCTGTGTGAATATTGCACGCATCTTAACCTGTCATAGCGAAAATCTAGTGCTTTGATCCAAAAGCAAAATCTCATACTTCAAAGAAACCATCACGAACAAAAATTTCGAACAAATCAAACCCTACGCTCTTACGGAACCATTAAACCTAGGCTCTGATACCATTTGTTGTGAAACCAACCACCAGATTAAGATATTGAAATTATATGACACAATAATAAAATATTTGATCAAAAAATTTATATGGCAAATAATGAAGTATTAAACCAAACAAAAGAATAATAAATACAAGAAAAATGGCAGATGAATTAAGAGATTTTATTGACTCAAAAATAATGGAAAAGATAGAATTACAATAGATCCTATAATTTTAGTAATATATTTTCTCACACTTTATAAAATATAGAAGAGCCTCGTATTTATAGGGAACATGTATGAGACATCCAAACACTCTTAGTAGAATTGTTGATAAAGTAGGATCTCAAAAATTCGAATCCAAAATGAAAAATGAGAGAGACGTGGAAACCCTGAAACATGTGAGGTGGGCGCCAGACGCCAAGTGTTCTGCCCGGGAAAAAAATATTTTTTAAAAATTATTTTCTCCATCCTGAACTCTTCTTCAAGTACGATACCAATTTCCAACTCCCAATGAATTTCCAAAATAAAATTTCAACTTGACATAGGACTCCAATAGCATTCCAAACTTGAACTCTCCTTGACGTGTACTTTAATTAAAATTCATCAATACTTCAAATAAAGAATTCGAATCACACCCAAATTCTAACTGATCAACATGCCTCAAGATTATCATTCAAGACCAATTGAAGAGATTCAAGAGCTCACGTGTTAATCTCTTGTATTGAAATCTGGGTCATATGTTATCGTTCAAAATGTGTTTTCGTAACTCAATTATGTTCAGCTAGAGTTATATATTTTCACTCGTTTTTACATATTCACATCTTTTATAGCAATATTGTAGAGTTGCATGTCAAAATTGGTTTAATTTTACGAAAGAGATTACTAACTATATTAGGAATATTAATAATTAAATTCATTCAACTATTATCAACCATACTAGTATAGGTTAAAATGGAAAATGTGGTGAATCCCGCGTTCTCATATCTTTATCAACTTGAATTTTCTCTAAAACTTATCAAATCATTTCATTTGATTACTTAGATGTACAATTTAAAAATCGCAATTTAAAAATAACACGATTATTGAATCTAGGTGTTTTTTATTTAAGATAGTATTAGTAGAGTTAACGATAAATGTGCAATCCTCATTAAAATTATATTTTATTGACTAACAATTATTCATTGTATCGGGATTTTGACTAATGCATGTATCAATTTTGACTCAAAACTTTGGTTCAACTTGCGAATGTTGCCAATTGTGATGCCCCTTCACTTCTAACTGCAATCCTAAACGTAACCTATATCAGCTTATCCTTTGGACGTCTTTTGGATTTAGCTAAGGTCAGTTGTTTGTAGAGTCTATGTAACAGAATTCCAATTCCAATCAGTTAAGCATACCTGTACATGTACAAAAAGAGTGTGTTTGATACACATTTTTTAAGGAAAGATTGCATTTTTTTTGTGATTTCATGGTGAATATGTGATTGAAAATGGCGAAAAATTTATTGATGTGATGAAAAATATTATGTTATTAAAGAATGTGTGATTAAAAATAGTAGAAGAATGAAAATAAAAATAAAAATGAGAATGAGAATGTGCCTCGTCGACCGCAATTAAAAGTATGGAAAGAGATTTCAAGCTGGACAATAGTCTTTTCCTTTAAGCGTTCATATTTCTTCCTTCACTTTATTGTTCTAGTTCACACTCACTTTTCAGTTTTCCCACTCTGTATATATACCCACCACTCGAACAATTTCAGAGCATTAGCAAGCCAAGAGAAATGGATCCAAATAGTTTCTTGAATTTGGCTGTCTCCAGCTTCTGTTTGCTTGCACTAGTTCTTCCTTATCAAGCATTTGGCTACAGTCGCAGTCAGATTAATGAGTTTAACGCGCCACCGCTAGGTTTATGTGCGACCGCAGTTGCCATACATGGTTACAAGTGCCAAGAATTTGATGTAAGAGCTGTCAAGTGGATCAATTAATATGTAATACTTATTTGATGAAATGGATGTTTGATGTTTCAGGTGAAAACTGATGATGGATATATATTAAACTTGCAAAGGATCCCGGAAGGCCGCACAGGTGGTGGCGGGCCAAACAAGCCACCCGTTTTGCTGCAACACGGAGTTCTTGTGGTAAGCATTTCTTTGTCGCAGATAGAGAGAGATATACGCATATGCGTACCGGTTGCAAATTTTGTGTGAAACTTACACTCAAGAAAGATTAATTCAGACTCCGCGTGTTTGCGTTATTGATTAAAGTGTCCCAAAATCATAATTTTAGTGGTGACAGAATTATTAATTGCTTGCTTCACTTTTAAGGCAAAAAGTGTATTCTCACGACCTTTTAACCCCATAACAAAAGTTGGCCTATATGTTTCCTGTATTGATTTGCCAAAATAGAGCTTCCGTTGTATAATTTGCCATGCTCTCTGCACTAAACTCTAATTTTTTGTACCAAGCTTTACATATCTAATTTTCTACATAATTTTTTACCGAATCGACAAGTAGCGCCCCCTATTGGGGGTGCATGTAGGCACATGCGCCCCCAATAGGAGGCCGCCACTTGTCCATTTGATAAAAGATTATGTATAAAATTTGGTACACCTAGAATTTTCCTAATTTTTTTCCTTAAATTTGCGTACAAGATAGATTGTTGATTAATAAGTTGCCCCTTAGTCTTAATACCATACCCACTTTAACCATACATTTCATTAAACTCCAATTTTTATTCATTTATAACACCACGTTCTATGTGACTCACCGATCGTAATCCCATGAAATTTTTGTCAAACATATGCAAAATGTTTAATGGTAATGGATTGGGATTACCAAACTGTGTGAGCCCATTTTTCTTTTCTAAAAAAAGAGGAACATTATTACTTCAAATGTAAATCCAAAAGAATTGCAGCGTAACAGAAGAGATGAGGACATGTTCTCACATAATAATAATGTTCAAGAATTGGCACAGATAAATTGTAAATATTTCTATTTGAAGAAAAGAATTTGGGGGTCCTGATCACTCAATTTCCAAGGGTGTCAGATATGATGCGTTTTTCAAGGCGTATGGAATGGATATGGACTCGATGCCCGGAAATCATTTCTGAGGATGCATGCATATTGCCGCGTTTACGTCCTTGGTTTGTGCAGAGTATTGCGTGGGCATAATGCCATAGAATTTAGTCCAACGACAGAGTAACAGACCGGGTTTTGGGTTCGCTAACTGGCATTTTTCTCTAATGTGAAAACAGAAAGTTTTTAAAAGCTCCAAGATGCATGTTTCATGCTTATATAAGTACGTATATACATGAGAGGTTGGACATTTGGGGCACAATTATCGAATATTAAAACATTTTTTATTGTGGTAAATATTGGGTATTGCAGGACGGAACGACGTGGCTACTAAATTCACCTGAGCAGTCTCTGGCGATGATATTGGCTGATAATGGTTTTGATGTATGGATTTCCAATACCAGAGGAACCAAATTCAGCCGGAGACATGTGAATCTTGATCCTAGCAACCCGGTATATCCATACTAAGTAACTAACACTTGTTTTAGCACTCATTTTCATCTCAAAGTAAAAACTGGCATTTATTTGTTAATCTTTAAATGGCAGAAATACTGGAATTGGTCATGGGATGATCTGGTGCTATATGATTTTCCAAGTGTTACTGAGTTTGTGTTCAGGCAAACTGGTCAAAAAATGCACTATGTAGGCCATTCCCAGGTAAGAATTTTCCATCTCATGTAGCCTTCCACACTAAGAGCAGGTGAATAATAAGTATATCTATTCTGGACAGGGAACTTTGACGGCACTGGCATCATTTGCAGAAGGAAAACAAGTAGACAAGATTAGATCTGCTGTATTGTTAAGCCCAATAGCCTACTTAAGCCATATGACCACTGCACTTGGAGTTGTAGCAGCTAGGGCCTTCGTTGGGGAAGTAAGCCCACATTCTTGAGCTCTAATCAAACTGCATTTTGCGGATGCTTCTGATATTAATATTTGCCATTTTCAACAGATCACCACAGTTTTTGGTCTTGCAGAATTCTATCCAAAAGGGTAACAAATCTTTGATTAACAACTAAATATATCCGAATTTTACGTGCACTTACAGCAGCATCATCTAATTTTACAGGAAGGAAGTAAGCAACTTCCTCAAATCCTTGTGCGCCTTTCCGGGGTTGGACTGTTATGACATGCTAACTGCACTTACAGGTGTTTATTTATCAGTAGAGAATCTGCAATTTTTGCTTTTCTATATATTTATAGGCTTAAGATTTTCTCTACAGGAAAGAATTGTTGTCTAAACGCATCCACTGTCGAGATTTTCTTGAAGAATGAACCTCAATCAACTGCAACTAAAAACCTAGTTCATTTGGCTCAAAGTAAGTTAACCTAACTACATTTAGCCACAAATTTGGTCGATGCTAAGGGCATGTTTGGTACATAATGCAGCTGTTCGGGATGGAATTTTGTCGAAGTACGATTACGGAAATGCCGATTTCAATGTGGAACATTATGGAGAAGCGAAGCCCCCGGTTTATGATTTGAGAAAAATTCCTCACAATCTTCCCCTGTTTTTGAGTTATGGAGGCCGAGATGCTCTCTCTGATACCAAAGATGTAGCGAGTTTACTTGAGAGTCTTAAGATGCATGACATAGACAAGCTTCATGTACAGTATATCAAGGATTTTGCTCATGCGGACTTCATTATGGGGGTAACGGCTAAGGATATAGTTTATAATCAAATTGTAGCATTTTTCAAGAACTTGCACTAACGATTACTCTACGTCGGAGTTTTAATGTAGGTCACTTGTTGTCAAATGGGAACAAAACATTCCCATAATTTTACACTAAATGTGTTTTCGTTTGCTAAATTCGTCATGGATAATGGTGACAAGAAGGCACCATAAATTGGAAGTGAGAGTAGCAATTGGGTGACTCTCACGTCTATTATGAAGTACGAATAGTTACGAGTGATAAAATGTTTAAATTAACGTCAATCTCGTTCAAAACAGAAATGCTATTTTATGATCCAACAATTTTTTACATGATATCTTGCTCGTAAAAAAGAAAAATAGCTCGAGTCGCTCATGGATGAGTTGTGCCACCCCTAGCAGCAGGGATAAACAAAAGAATACTCTTGATCAGTTATTGTGAAATCAACCGTATTTGGTAATAAAATTGAAGATTCCAAATATATTTATTTAATATTATAATTGGGGGTATGGCCACACAGATTATTAGGGGAATCACTAGGCAAGCACCATCCTTTTCCTCTCTTTTCGTTTTTCATTTGTGATACTTAAATATTCTCAGCCTGTGAAGGACGCCAACAGTCGAAGGACTCCTACGAAAATACTGGATGTCCAAACCGATCCAAGTGAATTTTCAATTTTTTCATTCCCTTTGGATGGCTTCACCTGGTAAAGTTACATGTTAAAGCAGGGGATTATGACATTTCTGGAATCAGGGTCAGAGCTAGGAATATTGTGCGGTGCGGGCACAAATTTATCAAAGTCAAAATTTGATTTTCGAGGCCTGAGATGAATTTTAAATTTGAGCTCTTAAATTAAATTATGCAATATGTATTCAAATTTTTTTAACCAATATATAAACTCAAAACTCAATAAACCAATAAACCAATAAACCAAATGAAACACGACCAAAAAATTTATTTAATATACAAACAAAGCAATATGACAATGCACATTCTACCTATAAAATAAAATTGGAGACAAAAATATCGAGTTTTCATATTCATGCTATTAAATTAATCAAGATTCACACCAATTTCTAGCCTCAGCCCAAAAAAAATAATTAAATAAACTTTATGCGAACCTTTTACATAATTTTATGCTTTCTTTAGCTAAAATACAAAGTTTATGCGTCTTGATGCAAATTTCTCTAACTCTCTGTTTCTCTCTTTAATTCTCTCTACATATGTACATCGGCAAACAGATTGCTGGTTTTTTTTTTTGCTTGAGAAAACTTCAGTGCAGGCACTTTCCTGCACTGGCCTTAAGGTGGCTCTGCCCCTGTCTAGAATGCTGTTAAAAGCAACATAATGTGGTTCCTGAATGTTGTTAAACATTGTAATGGTTGAGCTAAATCTCAATCAAAACCAACTAAATCCCACTTAAATCAACACACAATTAAATATAATCAGTTGGGAATCAATAACCCAAGCTGGAACTTCATTAATTAAACTGAAATTAGATAGAATAATGAAATGTAAACAGAAAAGAGGAGGGCGAAATTCAGATAATCAGAGAAGAAGCAATGAAATCTGACAATTTTCCGACTGACTCTTCTCTCCTCCCTCCAACTGTAAAAGTAAGTAGAAAAATGTGTTTTGTTCCATGAGGTATGCTTGCACTTTTACAATTTAAAATAAGAATTGATACGACGCCGTTTTGGTTCGCCTCTATTTGAATTGCCGTTAATTCTGTTTGCTTCTATTTCTCTTCCTTTCTCACTTTGTTGTTATGCTTTGCCCCCTTCCATTACATTCATCGCTCTCAAATTGACCTTGTCCCCTAGGTTTAAATTGTGGAAACTTTTCCTGACTGTATCCAACATTTTCCCATGTTGCTTTAAGGTAAGCCCCTCTCACTGAATTAACCGTGTAACTGCCATGTTTTGCCTCTTGATTATATGTGTCTGTAATAGAATTAGTGGCTATTTCTCCTTTAATTCTTCATGTCCTTCCCTGGGAAGTTGGAGCAATGTACTTCCCTTTTCCCTATCTTTTCTTCAGTAAGGTTACGTGAAACACTGGGTGTATCTTAGCTTTAGCTGGTAAGGCTTACTGATAAGCCACCTTTCCCACCTTTATTATCACCTGGTAAGGTCCATAGCACTTAACAGCTAGTTTCTGATTAAATTTGGCTGCCATTGATTGCTGTTTGTAGGGGTGCAACCAAAGGTAACTCCATTCTGGCCCTGGCTTGTGCCAAGTTCTCCTTCAACAATTGATCCCGTTTATGCCTTTCCAGTAAGAGTTCCTCTACATTGGTCTTTTGATAAGGCCCAAGAGCTAGTTGAAGGGTTTATTTCCATACAGACCTTCAAAGGGGCTCATTTTTATTGTTGTGTGGAAGGTGGTATACAACCACTCTGCTAGTGACAACCATTGAGCCCATTCCTTAGGCTGCTTCTCAAGTACATTTTCAAGCACTGGTTCAGCCATTCTGTTTGGGGGGTGGTAGGCTGTATTTAGCTGAATTTTAGTGTCCACTAGCCTAAACAATTCCTGCCAAAATCCACTGGTAGATACTTTATCCCTACCAAACTCCATGAATATTGAGGTTCACGTAAAGGCTATATTAGACCAGGATAAGGCACATGTTCTCCCTTACACCTTTGACAAATATCACACGCCAAAACTTCATTTTTTGTACTTTTCACCATCTCAAGCCAATAAAAATTCTGTTTAGCCTTAAAGATGTTGGCCTACACCCTAGAATGTCCTCCCTCTTGTGAAGCATGGATGGCTCTAATTAGCTTCCCTCTAACATCACTTCCTGAATCAAATATATTTTATCTTTATACTTCAATAGCCTATTCTGATAACTGTAGTCACGCTCACCTTCAGGTTTTATAAGCAAGGATTTAATCTTTTTTCCAGCCACATCATCTCCTTGGTAGCCAATGACTTCTTGTACTCAGGTGGGAGTTACAATGGTCACGCCTAAACATTCTACCTATGTTTCTTCTCTTCTAGACAATGCATCGGCCACCACAGCAATTTTGTTAGCCATTTTTTGTTGGAGTGGTGTGGTGATCCTTCGTTCCAGTAGGAATTTAAGAGATTGGTGATCAACCTTGATGATAAAATGGTGTCCTTCCAAGTAATGCCTCCGTTTTCCCACAGCTGTTACAAATGCTACTCTTTCTCCCATGTATGGACATCCCAAGATCTCTCCTGCTTATAGATTTACTCAAATATTCCAGTGGCCTCTTGTTTTGCATTAGAACTGCTCCAATACCCCCATAGCATGCATCCGTTTCTACGATGAAAGCAGGTAAGGCTAGTACAGGGGTGCTACTCATGGCTATTTTCAGCCTTTGAAAAGCTAACTCTGCTGCTTCTGTCCATTAGAAACTGTCCTTTTTCAATATATCAGTCAAAGGATTGGCTAGAGTTCCATATCCTTGAACTAATTTTTGGTAATACCCCGCTAATCCCATCAAAGAACACCAGGACATACCTCCTAAGTTGATCTTTAAACATTTCATTCATTTAGCATTGAAATGAAGCTAGAGCATTAGTGAGCCCAAAGGGCATTACCTTGAATTTATACAGCCCTTGATGTATCTTGGAAGCAATTTTGTGAATGCCTTGGTTGGCCACCTTGATTTGATGATATCCAGCTCTCAAGTCAATCTTTGGAAAGTATTTTGATCCATGCATCTCATCAATCAAGGGCATAGGATATTTATCTTTGACTGTGAGATTTTCAATTGTCTGTAATCTACACAGAACCTTCAAGTCCCGTCTTTCTTCTTAACTAGCAAAACAAGAGAGGCAAATGGGTTATATCACTTTGCTGAATTATCCGATTCTTCAACATTTCTCATACCATTTTTTCCACTTCAGCTTCTGTACAAATGGGGATCTGTAGGGCTTGATTTTAAATGGTTGGCTTCCTTCTTTCAAAGGAATATGGTGGTCACGTGACCTTAGACGTGGCAACCCTTTGGGTTCTGCAAAGACATCAGAAAATTTCTCCACTATAACTTGTATTTCAACAGGCATAGGTTCCTTTTCTTCTTCTGTAAATGAGCATGGTTGGGCTATAACTCCATAAGGTTGTTTCCTAAACCATTGTTTTACTTTAGTGCTTTCTATCATCTTGAATCCACCCTTAGCTGTCTCACTTTTCAACTCCATTTCTGCCTCTTCCATTTGGAACTTAATGCATCCTTGATTGAAGTCAAACACCACTGGCCTGAATTAGCTTAATGAGTCCACTCCCAACACCATGTCACTGCCCCCAGCTTGGGTAATCTCATTTGGTACTGAAATTCTAACTCCTGCATACTCCAAATCAGTGGGTTGCAAATAGCTTTGCTCTCCAATCTCTCTATTGGCCACTGTGACTACCACTGCTTTAGATGGCTGGACTTTACATTTTAGCTCTTGCACTGACCTCTCATCAATGAAGTTTTTTGTACCTCCACTTATAGCTTTGGGTATGAGGCTTCATGTCAAGGCATTGATGGATTTTTGCATTACTTCATCTATGTCCTCCCCTTCTCCATGTTCCACCTCCCCTTATTTAGTTTCACTTCCTACCTCTTCATCCTCATCAATTAACATAAAGCTTAGCATCTTATTTTTGTAAACACGTCCAGGTGTATATTTTTCGTCGCATTTGTAGCATAACCCCAGACTTCTCTTGGTTTGAAAATTAGTGGATGTAACAGTTTTATATTTAGGTGGGTTCTTTTGAGATAATTAATTAGGATTTGAATTTTTATGGCCGTTTTCATTGGTTTTGGGGGTGGGGTAAGGCCATTTAGAGGAGTTGCATGGTTTATGGGTTTTAGAGGTTTTTTGTAAGGCTGCAATGGTAGCTTCTTGCAACAAGGCTATTTTAAAGGATTGGGATATAGTAGTGGGTTAATTATCTTGACCATGGATTTAACCTCCTCCCTCAACCCACCGGTGAATATAGAAACATGGTATGATTCAGGGAGGTGAGGTACGGATAACATTACTTGTGATTTAAGGTCTTCAAATTTCTCCCAAGAATTCAGTGATAGTCCCTCTCTGTCTTATCTTACTGAAAACCTCTATCACCTCTTCAGTTTTTGTTTCTGCAAACCTCTTACATATTCCAGCAGAAAACATTCTCCAGTCACCTCTGGGTTACTGGTGATGAACCATGGAACCATTTGTCTTGCCCTTCAAATACATTTCTACAATCCCCACCTTCATCTCATCAGCTACTTGATGAATCTGGAAATATTTTCTAGCCTTCCTTATCCATTCTCTAGGTCTTTCTCCACTGAAATATGGAAAATCAATCTTAGGGAGTTTCATATTCACTCGGGTACCCCTTTTTACTTGGAGGTTCCCTGCCTGAGTAGTCATCCCACTGCTGAAATTGGAATGGGTTGTGGATCCCTCTATCTGCTTCTCTTTTTGCTCCAGTCTAGCCACACTCAGTTGAGCCATCATTGAGACTAAGGAATCATACTTGCCATTCATGTCCTTAATCATCATATCCATCTTTTCTTATCTATTACATAAAACTTTTAGTGTTTAATTAGAAGAATCTACCTTAGCGGATACAACTTTATATGCTCCTCATTAGATTTACTCTTTGTTTAAGCCATGTCCACGGATTGTACTATACTGCTCTGATACCAGTTGTAATGGTTGAGCTAAATCTCAACCAAAAACCATCTAAATCCCACCCAAATCAACACACAATTGAATATAACAGCTGGGAATCAATAACCCAAGCTGGAACTTCATTAAGTGAACTGAAATTAGACAGAAACAACGAAATGTAAACAGAAAAGAGGAGGGAGAAATCCAAAGAATCAGAGAATAAACAATGAAATCTAACAATTTTCCAATTAACTCTTCTCTCTTCCCTCCGACTCAAAAAATAAGCAGAAAAACGTGTTTTGTTCCATAAAGTGTGTTTGTACTTTTACAATAATGATACAGCGCGTTTTGGGTCTCCTCTATTTGAATTTCTGTTAATTCCGTTTGCTTCTATTTCTCTTCCTTTCCTACTTTGCTGTTATGCTTTGCCCCATTCCATTACAAGCACCATATGTTAAAGCTTTGCAATGAATTTTACCTTAGGTATTCTCGTAAATTATTGGCTGCTCCATCCTAAGGGCAGGACTAGGATTAACAAATGCATGCAGTTTTGAAATTGGTTACATGCGCTAATCATGTGTGTCTTCTGTATTTTTCTCAAACTGCAGCATAGGAAATAAATAATTTGTTGATAAGAATTTAGTTGTCCTGTTCTTTCCATATGAACATTTCTGTGCAAAATCTCGTTATTTTACCCTGGTACTTGTGTAGGATTCTTTCTATCGTGGCTTGACTCCCGAAGAGTTGGAACGGGTTCACGAATATAACTTTGATCATCCAGGTAACTTAGCATCCAATCTCTCAATCATGCTGATTGTTTCAGCTGTTCTGCTATTGGAATTCATAGGGAAAAAATAATTTTATGCTAACCATCACAAAATGATTTATTGCAGATGCTTTTGACGCAGAGCAGCTGCAGCTACTTGAGTGTGTTAATGAGCTCAAGAGTGGGCATTCTGTACATGTCCCAATGTATGATTTTAAAACACATCAACGGTCTAAAGATAGCTTCCGACAGGTCGCATATTGGAGTTACAAATTTTATATTTCATATTATTAATTAGAATCTAAATGAGGAAACTATTATTCTTTTTCGGGTTAATTTCACAAACGGTCACTGAACTTATCTAAAAATTACAAAACAGTCACTGAAATTTTATGCGCTTTCACAAACGGTCACTGAATGTTTAATTTGTTTTACAAACGGTCACTGAAGGACCGTTTTAATTTTAATTCAAATTTAAAGAACCAAAACACATGGACATATAAGCTTGACACCTCAAGTGCAAATTTATTGCTATTAAGTGCAATCTTTGAAGTAAATTAGATGAAAATTGTAAAAGTGATATTTTAATTCTCGTTCCGCCTATACCTACAAGAGCATAAATTTAGATATAGATATAAATATTTTTCTATGTTTTTGTGTGATAGTCCATATATTTCCTAGCTTGCACTTTTATTTATTTTAGTTCATATCAAAATATAGTGTATTCTTGTTTAAAAGAAGTTGACTTACTTAGAAATTTGCACTTAAGGTGGTCAACCTTCTATGTCCACGTGTTTTGGTCATTTAAGTTTGAATTAAAATTATAATGGTTCTTCAGTAACCATTTGTGAAATAAATTAAAATTTCATTGACCGTTTTGTAATTTTTAGATAAGTTCAGTGACCGTTTGGAAAATTAACCCATTCTTTTTCACATTCCCTGTATTGTGCAAATGCTTATAATTCCTAGGAAAGATAAATAATGGAGAAATGGGTGTATGCTCTTATGAAGATCTCTTGAAATTGGTAGTTATCTTGAAATCTTTTGAATAGCATGAATTGGATTCTAAAACACATTTATTGTGGCATGCTTGTGAGACTTATAGGAAAAGGACCTTGTGGTTTTGGAATCTTTAAGTAAATTGTTGATATTGCTTCTGTTCTGCTGAATCCCAATTTAATAGCTATCCAAAATACTGACACAAAAACTTTGTTAGGTTAATACCTCTGACGTAATCATTTTGGAGGGGATCCTCGTCTTCCACGATCAACGTGTGCGGAATTTGACGAATATGAAGATTTTTGTTGACACAGGTCAATCTTTTAAGGGTCCGTTTGATTACAAAGTGGAAAATGAGTGGAAAGAAAATGTTTTACAGGAAAAAGATTTCTTAAAAATTGTTTTACTGAGAAT
>CAIGRE010091750.1:0-19956 GCA_903798275.1 Fraxinus angustifolia subsp. syriaca
GAGAGAGAGAGAGAGATCTTTCAGTTTCATGGTAATAAAACCCTAAAAATTGAAATGGTTGAAACCAGCTCTATTCCCAATGAGACTACAAGGTCAAAATGAAATGAAAACCCCAGAACAGTATAGTAAAACGCGTACGCTAGCACGAGTTGCATCTCATTAATTTTGGGTTGCTTTCAAAGACTGCAATCCATTAATGTACGCTGTGGGGGTTCACAGTCAACCCTACCACCACTGCTGCATGGGCATCCTAGTGGAAACATGACTTTAATGCATGCTGTTTAGGGTTATAGATATTCATTGAACTTAAGACTAACAAACCCTTTAGTTAGGGTCTTATATTGGTATTTTTTGTTAATTAATGTAGGCACAACAAGACAGGCAAGATAATGTGGTACTTAGGGCAGAAAATGAGAACCTTAAGAATGAGAATTATAGGTTGCAAGCGGCGTTAAGGAATATTGTATGTCCAAACTGTGGAGGTCCAGCCATGCTGGGAGAGATGGGGTTTGATGAACAGCAGCTTCGAATTGAAAATGCCCGTCTCAAAGAGGAGGTAAGTAGTTTTTGCAATCTCTCTCTCTTGAGTTTTTCTTGTATGGAAAGTAGATAAAATAGATTTTTGTTGTATAATTGTTAATTTAAAATGGTTTGGTTCAGTTAATAATTTAAATTTAAATTTAATTCAAAGTCAATAATTATTTTTTTCATGTATTTTATGGGTCCCACAACTTTTCGGTCGCACATTTCATCAACTTTTATCTAAATTTAAAAATTTGATTTTTATCTATGGCTTAATTTTGTATTGGTGAGGACTATTCTGTATTTGATATTGCCCAAATAATGAGTACTCGAGTAAAATTACTGGTTATGATGGAATGTACAATATAATGAAAATCCATGAAAAATGAAAGTTAAAAAAAAATAAAATAAGAGCAAACAAGTGAAGCATGCTATTGTGCCTTCTGCATATTAGAGTTCTTTTTTCAGTTAATACTACTAAATTTATTTTCTTTTTTGACCAAATTATTTCAATCAGTTCGAGCGCGCATGCTGTCTTATTCAACAATACAATGGAAGGCCAATCCAGGGAATTGGACCAGCACCTCTCCTTGCCCCTTCCTTGGACCTGGATATGAGTGTTTATCCAAGAAAATTCGAGGAGCATTGCTCTGATATGATTCCTCTACCTTTTATGCCTGAAAATCCCCAGTTTCCGCCGGGAAATGCTCTGATCTTGGAAGAGGAAAAAGCTTTAGCTGTTGAATTGGCAATTTCATCCATGGATGAACTTGTGAAAATGTGCCAGACAGGCGAGCCACTATGGATCCGAGCAACGGACACTGGAAAGGAAGTATTGAATGTTGAAGAGTATGCAAGAATGTTTTCATGGTCTATGAATCTTAAGCAGCAGGAATTCAGAATCGAGGCTACCCGGGACACCGCCGTTGTTATTATGAATAGCATTACTCTGGTTGATGCATTCTTGGATGCAGTAAGTCTACAGCTTCTCTTTATTTGTTTAAGTTACTTCAAAGTCATGTTTTGTAAAATAATGCCAATACTGTATTCTTTTCAGTCTATTTGATATCTCTAATGCCCTTGTCTCTTTTCAGAGTAAATGGATGGAACTATTTCCTTCCATTATTTCAAGAGCAAAAACACTTCAAATAGTACATTCAGGTGCTTCTGGACATGCCACTGGTTCACTTCATCTGGTACTGAGTACTTTATCTTTCAAATTTTGTTCATTTTCGAACATTTCAAGATCTCTGTATATAGTTGATAATGTTTTTTCTCCTCGTTCGATGTTCATAGATGCATGCCGAACTGCAAGTTCTTTCTCCTTTAGTGCCCACAAGAGAGGCTCATTTCCTACGTTACTGCCAACATAATGCAGAAGAAGGAACATGGACAGTCGTTGATTTTCCTCTCGACAACTTCCAAACCAATTATCCGCCTTCTTTTCCTTATTACAGACGGCGTCCCTCGGGATGCATAATACAAGACATGCCCAACGGTTACTCTAGGGTAAAGCCCTATTGTTTATGAGTTTTTCGAAACGAACATGGTATATCTCATGTGAAATTTGTATGAAATACACACTCAATTAAGCTGTTATTCAAATTAATCCAGGTAACATGGGTAGAACATGCAGAGGTTGAGGATAGTCCTATTCATCAAATTTTCAATCATTTTGTGAGTAGTGGTATGGCCTTTGGAGCACAGCGTTGGTTGGCAGTTTTGCAGCGGCAGTGCCAGAGGCTTGCTAGCCTCATGGCTAGAAATATATCAGATCTTGGAGGTGAATCTACTTTTCTCCTATTACAACCTATTATTACATGTAATGTTCACACATATATGCAACAATTATGCTACATGTACAGTTAGGACCTGTTTGTGTTGGAATAAAATCTAATTTTAATCTAAGTCAAAGTCAAACAATCAATATTAACGATATCTTTCATGAGTCCCACATCTTTTGTCAACAAAGGTGGACATAATCTGTATAAGTAGCTTAATTGTATATGCAATGTTGTTGTTGGATTGTGCCACAGGTAAAAAATTTTGGATGCCATTTTTCCATTTGTCTGAGAAACATGAGATTCTAGTGAAAATTCAACCTAGTTCTCATGTTGATGATAGAAAAACTATAACTCTAGTTGTTCGCTTTGCTTGTTTTTTGATTTTGTTTTAGTTTATCAACACCCTCGTATTATAGGGATTATAGCTTAATTCGGGACACATCCTGTGAAATAATGAGTACACTTAATTCATATTCATTGTACAAATGATAATGTATGTATGCATATATTCATGGATCTGTGAATATATAATCCTTAATTCGTGAATATATTATTACCTGTTTCGATAAACATATGATTCATTTTTCTATTTGATTTTGTTCGTGTTTCAACAGTCAATTTTTATTTCTTTCTGCTATATTCACAGTGATCCCATCTCCTGAAGCAAGGAAAAATCTGATGAATTTGGCCCAAAGGATGATAAGGACATTCTGTCTTAACATAAGCACTTGTTGTGGGCAATCTTGGACAGCCCTTTCTGATTCTGCTGAGGACACTGTTAGGATAACCACAAGAAAAGTTACAGAACCCGGCCAACCCAATGGCTTAATTCTCAGTGCTGTATCCACTATTTGGTTGCCATTTCCTCACAACCAGGTGTTCGATTTCTTGAGAGATGAACGATGTCGAGCTCAGGTAATTCACAAGCATAGATCAATAACTTGTTGACATATTTAGATTAGCATACCCGTGTTGAAGCCCAAACAAGATTTAACTACCAATTTGGTGTGCATTCCACAGCTGGATGTTCTTTCCAATGGGAACCCTTTACATGAGGTGGCTCATATTGCAAATGGTTCTCATCCTGGAAATTGCATTTCTCTTTTTCGGATCAATGTAAGTGATTTTTTTGAGTCAAACAACGGGCCGAGTTTAAAAATATTGGTCTCAATATCTTTATATAATGCTGGCAGGTTGCTAGCAACTCATCTCAGAATGTAGAACTAATGCTGCAAGAAAGCTGCACAGATGATTCTGGTAGTATAGTAGTGAACACAACCATTGATGTTGATTCGATCCAACTAGCAATGAACGGTGAAGATCCATCCTGCATTCCCCTTCTCCCCTTGGGATTCATCATATCTCCCATGGGACACACCATTAATGACTCCAGCATCACCACTGAAGGTAATGGTACACAAAACTCAGAAAATGGGAACCCGCAGCCGGATTCTGGTTGCCTACTCACCGTTGGGCTTCAAGTTTTGGCAAGCACAATCCCCACTGCAAAACTCAATCTCTCAAGTGTCACTGCCATTAATCACCATTTATGCAAAACAGTTCAGCAAATCCATGCTGCACTTAGTTCCGGCAATAGAAATGGCAACTGCCCGAATAACGGCAACTTTTTCTTGTCTTCTACGGAGCCCGAGAAAGCAGAACCAGTATCTCCAACAAAGCAAAATCATGGTTCCATGTCCTAAATCTGCGGGGTGATTAATAATCATTTGGTGAATTAATGAAGGGTACTGCTGTAATGAAGTTTTAGTATTTTGTTTGGACGGAATTGTCGAGTTTTAGGAAGTCAAGAACGCACCAGTTGTGTTCATGGCTACCTGGTAAGGCTAAGACTTACGCAGTTTCTTACCAGATAGCAATGGTGGTGGTTCGGGTATTGACTTCTTTTTCTTGTTGTTTCGTTTTCAATTATTATAATTAATGATCTAGTTTTTGCCATACATGATTTCTACTACTCTATGGACGAAGAATTGACGTACTTCCTCTGTGAGAATCAAATAATTTGACTTTTGTAGGAACTACTCAGTAATAATAAAGTATTAGTCCGTCTATCTACCCTAAAGCTACTTCGTATCTGAATTATTGTAACTTCAACCATCTAAAATAATCACATTGCCGAATGTTGGTATTAATTTAATCCAATACTACGCAGACAAAACTAAATGACCAAGTAAACATACTCAGCATAATCGAAAACACCACCAAAAATGTTCACCCAGTTCGGCAAAGCCTAGTCGGGGGACTCAGATATAAACCAAGTCCGTCACTATTCAAGAACCTTCAAGAGAGAGTGATAAAAGTCTGTACAACCAAGACTCAGAATAGGAACACTTCTAAATGATCATCGATCCACAAACGAATCTCCCAAATCACCTATACAACACGAGAATCAGAAACCTCACAGCCTAACTAGTGCAAATTTACAAGTTTCATTTGGAGTCCAAATGAAACATAAAACTCTGAACACTACACAACAACACACGGGATTACAGGCTCAGTAGTTGAAATTCAACACAGAATCACGATCTAATACATCTCAAGAAATGGAAGTAAAACCCTCGAAGAATCATTGTAAATCGCCTCCCTTAGAAAGAATGAAAACGTGTAAAACCAGAAGCCAAAAGAAATATGATGGTACAGTAGCCAAAACGAGTATTTATACTTCCATACTTAGCCTTAGATCAAATCCAACGGTCCAGGTAAGTTTCAAACAAACACAAATCCGAGTAGGGATAAATGGGCCAATAAGATACACCAAGTGGACCAAACAAGCAAAAAAATGCATTTTCACTTATAAAAAAGGAATTTAAGAACCACAATCCACAATCTTCACATTGGTTCTGAAACCCCTCACTCTGTCTAGTTTCTATAATGCATAGGATGGGTATTTTACCCTATACCATCGCCCAGGTACCTACAAAAGATTAACCAGTATCAATATGCAGTAAAGATAAACAAATTCTAAACTTATTTAAAGGTAGAATTTTGGTTCCCATATCAAATGGATTTACATCAATATGAACTTTTTCAAGTATAATTTCACCACATGCAATTTTCTCACCTATAAAAATGTACTTTACCTCAATATGCTTGGATCTTTCATGATAAACATGATTTTTGCATAATAGTAAAACACTTTAACTATCAATGAAAATTGTAGATGTCTCATATAAAAAAATTCAATTCTTCCAAAATTCCCTTTAACTAGATACATTCTTTTACAAATTCAGCTATTGCCACATATTCAGCCTTGTACTGGATAATGTGACAATAAGTTGAAGTTGTGATTTCCAAATGATACAATTATCACAAAGTGTAAAGAAATATGCAGTAGTAGATTTTCTTTGGTATTTATCCCCAGCGAAATTAGAGTCTACATACCCTTTCAATGTTAATGGATCATGTCTCTTCTTAAACACCAAATCAACTCTAAATGTTCCAGCTATATATCTCAATAACCTCTTTAACTCATCCCAATAAGGTTTCCTCGGTTTAGACATAAACCTACTTAGAAAGCTGATAGAAGATGCCAAATCCAACCTAGTTGTAACCATAGAAAACATGATAGATCCTATGTCATTAGCATATATAATGTTCTTCATATCTTTAATTTCAGATTCAGTTTTAGAACTTGGACTGAAGAGAGGTTTATGTGGGCTACAAGAGGAACATTCACAGACTTAGCTTCTTTCATGCTAAGTTTAGTTATAGTTTTATTTAAGTAAGTTTCTTGAGATACAATCAATATATTTTCTTTCATGTTCTTGTTAATAACCATGCCTAAAATTTTCTTGGCATTTCCCAAATCTTTCATATCAAACTCATTTTTTTAGGAGATTCTTAAGCCTCAATATCTTAGCTTTGCTAGAGCTAGCTAGCAACATATCATCTACATATAAGAGTAGATACACCTCATTGCTAGCTTTGGTGTTGTTATATTACAAGCAATGATCATATTCACTTTTCCTAAAACCAGTTTTCAATACATATGTGTCAAACCTTACGTACCACTGTCTAGAAATCTGTTTATGTCCATACAGAGATTTTTGCAACTTGCACACAAAATTAAATTTTCATTTTTCCTCAAAACCTTGGGGTTGAATCATATAAATGTCATCTTCTAACTCATTATGTAAGAAAGCAGTCTTGACATCTAATTGTTCAAGTTCTCAATTAAATTGAACAACTGGTGCAAGAATCAATCTTATTATTTTATATTTGATTACATGAGAGAAGATTTCATTATAATCAACACCTTCCTTTGAGTAAAATCATTGACCACAAGTCTCGCCTTATATCTCAAAGGATCTGTAGAATTAATTCCTTCTTGACTTTGAAAATCAATTTACATTGAACAATTCTTCGAATTTCATGTTTCTTTACAAGTTTCCATAAATGAAAAATTTAATGTGTACCAAACAGAAGCTAAGTAAGGATTTCGTTTCCTCATTGATAGAGTCTTTCCATTTCTAAGATTCAAAACTATTCATGGCTTCTTCATAAGATAAAGGTTCTAAATGTTATAGAGATTAACTAGAGACAAAAGCAAAGTTAGTCAAATTATTTATTTCATATCTTGGATTTGGTCTATTTTGTCTCCTTTCTTTATCTCTGACCAATTGATAATCTTGAATTCTAGTTTCATTTGTGGGAATATTTGTGTTCTCAATTTCAATTTCAACCTCAATTTGAGGTACATCTACTTCACCCCCATTTGTGTTAACAATATTTTTAATAGATTGTTCAACATCAGTTTCAACATTTTCAGGTTGAGTGTGACTGAGTCTAGCTAACTTTACTTCAAATTGTGAAGTATTCTCTTTGATTTGCTTTTTAAAATTATCAATTTCATTTTTCAAATATGACATTTCGAACTCATTAAATACCACATTTATAATGATCTTAATGTCTTGCACACCAAATACCCACAACATATACCCTATCACCCCTTCAGGGTCCCCAAATATAACACATTTAGTAGCTCTAGGATCTAACTTTCCCTCAATCTGATATGCATATGCCGCACATCCAAACACCTAATGTGAGAAAGGTTTGGGGTAGGGAAACTCCCGAATCGAATCGGACCGAACCGAACCGAACCGAACCCGAACCGAATCGAGCGGTTCTTCATAAGTTAAATACTCGAACGGGTATCCGAATTGAGAACCGATGTATTTGGGTCGATTCTTGGTTCTTGACCAAGAACTGAATAACCGAATAAGAACTGAATCTAAATATTTTTTTAAATTTTTTATATCGAATTAATTAAACTTTTTAAATTTTTTAAAACAAATTAGCAAATTAATTAAACAAACCAACTAGTCCAGCCAAATTAGTTTTTTTTTAGCCCAACATTTGGGTCTTATCCTTAAATTTAAGGAAAAATTCATGGGATCGGGGATTATCTTTCACGAAATAAAAAATAAGGCCACAAAATTTAAATTTACAGAACTCACATTTTTCCATTAATTAATTATATTTTACATTAATCTATTAAATTAAATATTTAATTGTAATATAATATAATTGACCAACCCCACCCCACCTCACTGCTTCGACGACTATTCCGACGACAACTCCAGCGACTGTTCTCCGACCGAGCTTAATTTCGACGACTACTCCGGTGACCGTTTCGCTGCCGCTTAATTCCGACGAGTGCTCCGATTCCGAGGTCACAGATATCTTTTTAAATAGTTAAAAAAATAATTTTCACAACTTATTAAATTAATTGGTTACAAATTATTTTGAAGTCACAGATCAAAAAATTAAGCTAGTCACAATTGATTTCATTGGTCACTGTAAAAAAATTATAGGTCACATATTTTTAATTGATCCCAACTTAAAAAATTATTCCACATTTGTTGGTCACATATTATATTTTTAGTTACAGGCTAACGAATTTTAAGGCCACAATCACAATCCCAATACATCAACAATACTTAGTCACAGGTCACAGATCGACCAAATATAGGGTTAAAGACACTTCGTCACATCTGCCACACCCGTCCCCAATCCCAATACACCAACAATACTTGGTCACAGATCGACCAACTAGTTGGTCACATACATTCTTCGTCGCATCCCTGCCACTGCTGCCACCGCCACAAACATCCACCAATAATAACACCAACCACATATCAACCCAAACCACCAACAAAAGATCTGCCACCAACAACAGCCACATACACAAATCCGCCCTACACCTACAAATCCACCACCGAGCCACACACCCCACCCAACTGCTTCAATGTAATTCCGGCGACTACTCCGATGACCGTTTCGCCGCCGCTTAATTCCGGCGAGTGCTTCGATTTCGAGGTCACGGATATCTTTTTAAGTAGTTAAATATTTAATTTTCACAACTTATTAAATTAATTGGTTACAAATTATTTCGAGGTCAGAGATCAAAAAATTGATCTATTCACAATTGATTTCATTGGTCATTATAAAAAAATTATAGGTCACATATTTTTTTTATGAAGGTCACAGATTTTTAATTGATCACAACTTAAAAATTATTCCACATTTGTTGGTCACATGTTATATTCTCAGTTACAGGCTAACAAATTTTAAGGCCACAGTCACAATCCCAATACATCAACAATACTTAGTCACAGGTCACAGATCGACCAAATATAAGGTCAAAGACACTTCGTCCCATCCGCCACACCCGCTCCTAATCCCAATACACCAACAATACTTGATCACAGGTTACAGATCGACCAACTAGTTGGTCACATACATTTTTCGTCGCATCCCTGCCACCGCTACCACCTCCACCGCCACAAACATCCACCAATAATAACACCAACCACATATCAGCCCAAACCACCAACAACAGATCCGCCACCAACAACAGCCACACACACAAATTCGCCCTACACCTACAGATCCACCACTGAGCCACACACCCCACCCAACCGCTTCAATATAATTTCCTCGTCCACTTGCAACAGCCCAGATCTGCCACAAACCCACCTGCACAGTCTCGAAAGCCAGATGCCCAACGAGTAATCGGATAATGTTATGATGCACGAACAAATCTTGGCATTTGGGGGGTAATGAGCAACAAGCTCAGACACTACCAAAACAACCTCTGCTTGCACCTTCATTGAACCTTCTTCGAGGATTTTCGCAAAAACTGAGCACGTCCCGACATGAATCAGATGTTCAACGCTTTCGGGATCTCACCCTAGAAGCCCAATTGCCCTCGCAGCATTCTCCTGACCGTCCACTTTACCTTCCTTTACCAACTTCAATAGAGGGCCCACCCCGCCTTCCTCAATAATTAACTTCCCGAACCGATCGTTGTCTCGAGCCAGGGATACCGTGAGACCGCCACATCGGATCAATCTTCCAATGACCCAGTATACAAAAATGCGATCTACTCCTAAATAAAACGCATAATTGGCTAGTTGGGGCCGATCGGAGGGAGACCAAGGTACCCATCATCGCGGTGGAGGAGGAGGAGAAGGGGCGGCAGCGGAGAGAAACCATGGAGAGAGGGAGAAAAAAAACGATAGGTGTGTGTGGGGATGAATTGATAAATTAGGGTTTTAAAGGATTAATTATTTAATTAAAATGATAAAACCCCCCTTTTTTAAAGATAAAAAACCTGATAAGTGAAAAAAAAACATGAAAATTTAATTTTTTAAAAGGTCAAACTTAATGTTTGGTTTTTGGTAATTTTCTCTTAAATTTATTTTTTGTTAGCCCAAACTACCCAACATTTGGGCCTTCTCCTTCTCCTTTTCAATTCCAATTTTATTTCGTAAGCAACAAAACGCTCATTCCGGTATAACCAAATTCATTCGATAATCTTAAAACCTAAATCTCTATTTCTAAAAGTTACGAATAAAAATATCATTAGTTGTATTTATGTAGTGTTATTGTAAATGTTAAAGAAATTAATTACGGTACGGAACCGAATAGAATCGAACAGAATTGAACCAAACCAAACCCGAATAGTTCCATAATTATATTTGGACTTGACGATTCCATTTATTAAAATGAAGAATTCATGGGTCATGGATTATTTTTCACGAAATCAAAAATCAAGCCCTAATGTTTAAATTTACAAAACTCATGTTTTTTCATGAATTAATTAATTATATTTGACAATTAATCTATTAAATTAAATATTTAACTGTAATATAATATAATTGACCCATTCCACCCCACCTCCACCTCCACCGCTCCAGCGACTATTCCGGTGATCGCCGACTGTTCTCCGGTCGCGCTTAATTCCGGTGACCGTTTCACCACCGCTTAATTCTGGTAATTGCTCCGATTTCGAGGTCATATATATCTTATTAAGTAGTTAAAATTTTAATTTTTAATCACAACTTAATAAATTAATTGATCACAAATCAAAAAATTGAGCCATTTACAATTGAGTTCATTAGTCACTGATAAAAAAATTATAAATCATAGATTTTTTTAATGGAGGTCACAGATTTTTAATTGGTCACCATTTAAAAAATTATTCCAAATTTGTTGGTCACAAATTATATTTTCAGTCACAAATTCTAAGGTCACAGACTCAATCCCAGTACACCATCAATAATTGGTCCTGGTCACAGATCGACCGAATAGTTGGTCATAGACACTTCATCTCATCTGTCTCACTTGTCCCCCAATCCCAGTACACCACCAATACTTGGTCACGGGTCACAGATCGACCAAATAGTTGGGAAAATTTTGGGTCGAACTGACCCATGTCGAGCCCTAGTCTAGTTTATCTTGATTATTTGGGTTTTACTATCTCTTTGTAATATGAAATTTCTTGTGAGGTGCATTTCCCATCATTTTATTTCATCACATTTTCTTTTTCCTAAAGCTAACTATATTCTAAGCCAGTCATAAAATGTTGAAAAGCACTTAGAAATCTCTTTGAGAATTTTTAATTAACTGTTATGACAATTGGGATATCCGCATTTCTAGATCAAATGTAATACATTAAGTTATATGCCTAACAAATTCCTAAGACTTAGTTTTTAGCTGCTACATCTCTATATTCTCGAATACATGCTCTTTCGGAGCATTTTCATGCTAGAAATGATGCCTGTCAGTTAAAGATATTGAGTTGGCAATGTCACAAGGTTTTTAGGGAAAGGATGGCAAAGATCAGTCACAAGCTAATCCTAAGCTAGAGAAAGGGGTGGAGCTCTAAGCAGTTTGACAACCAAGGTTGTGAACATGAATGCCTGTTTCTATACTGGCAACCAAGCGGATGCACATTTTAGATAACATTGCACGAGAGATCAAATTTGTAGCCTTTCATCTGATGGTAAAACTGTTACTTTCACAATATAGGTTTCTAAATTTGATTTGATGGCAGCTACTTGTACAGAATGTCCGTTATAAGTTTCAGCATTCCTGTTTTAAAAATGCAATCTGACTTGTAATGAATTGAAATTTGAGTTTTCTAAGAAATTATTGCAATTTGATAGTTGGCCTTTTTATATTAAATCTCTTTGCCTAAAGCTTGTGCAACTAATATTAGTGGTTAATTAATATAACAAAAGTTTTATAGTCATTCACTTTTGTATGCATATGTTGAAAATCAAAGAGGAAGAATTTTGGTTTTGGCTTCCCAGAGTCATACTTAGATATTTGGATCTCAACATGATCCTATTTCAAGGTATAATTATACTACTTGCTTTTAATTGCTAGAATACTCCATCATGGCGAAGCAATACCCTGTCTGCACCCCAGCTCCACCTGATTAAATTCCGTGATATTTTGGTCAATTCTCTATTATAAAGAAAAATGTGTGGCAGACATGTTTCTCATTTGTAATGAATTACAAGTCACTTTGTAAGTTTTGTTTCCCGACTCTTCTCTATGTTTTACAGAATCTGCCGCTAGGGATACATTAGAGCAAGTTATGGCGGATGCTCTTTTAAAGTCAGCTTCGACTCGTTCTGCTGTTCAAGCTGTCTGTCTTTCTGTATCTGGCGTTAACCATCCCACAGATCAGGATCGTATACTTAATTGGCTTAGGTTTGCTTCTCAGAAAGTTCCTGCCATAAACACTCAACTATATAGTTTACTTGTATTGCTCTGGCCCATCAATTGTTATTCTGAAATTTTTAATGCTCCTCCCCTCCCCACTTTTAAAACAAAAAAGGGAACACTTGCACATAAATTTTTGATTTATACTGAAATAAACACAAAAAAGTTTTAGCGACTGATCCACCAAAACTTACAAAACAGAAGACGCACGGTACATTTTAATTTGATGCTGGTAATAAAGAAGATTATTCGTATTTGTGCAGTAGTAGTTAGACATTTAGTTATACAATTTATTTGATACCTACACACAACTTATGGAGTCTTGTTATATCCATCACAATGTCTATCAGAAAGTTTTGATGATAGTGTAGAAGAGTTGGCATTTTGAACCACTGAGGGAGAGATCCTTTCCCTTGCAATGATATGAATTGAGAGGATGATACTGAATGGAATCAGATAAGATGGACTGGGTGGATGTCTGGGATGGATGCGGAGGTTTTGATGATAGTGTAAATAAGTCGGCATTTGGAACCACTCAAGGAGAGATCCTTTCCCTTGCATTAAATGAATTGAGAGGATGGTACTGAATGGACTCAGAAAAGAAGGACTGGGTGGAGGTCTGGGATGGATTCGGAGGATTACTAACTATATGGAATTGTTGGGGGATATCTTATGAAAATTGTATTAAGAGTGGAAGGAGAAAGTAAAAAGAAAATTGGTTGTGAACTTGGTGTTCCTAACTGCATATGTGAGGCTTCTTGCTTCTATTTTGTATTTCATCTGAGAGTGTTTTAAAGTGACATGTACAGCTTATTTTATGGGTGCAGGCAGATGGAGTACATAGAAAAACCCAATAGTTCCTGGCTTCTGAAGAACAGGGGTGCCAGTGACTTAAGTTTAAATTTTGATGTCCATTTCCTTGTCATGATCTGTATTCATTGAACTCTTATGAGTTATGAGATCATCAGTAGGAGAAAAAAGCTATACTCCTGAATCCTGTTTTGACGATTGACTAATTTCCCAATTTGGGACATGTTGCTTAACATGGACCCTTGATTAATGATAAATGATACATCAGATTTTTCCTACTGCGTACTAATTCAGACACCTGGCAGTAGAGACTTATCCTTACGATTGTGAATTGTTTATATCTCCATTCTCTGCCTATTTATTCAATTGGATAATTTCTGTATTATTTTGAGTCTGCTGCTATTATATCAAGTTTTGGTTACTGTTGACTGAACGATTTTTTCCTGTTAAGTCTGGTATCACTGTTAATCAATATTTTGCTGTCCCTAAGTTCATTCTTTCTTTCCATTTTAGAGAAATATTCCCCAGCCATGTTAGATTGTTTGTTCAGAATGATGCTGTGGCAGCTTTGGCAAGTGGGACAATGGGAAAGCATCATGGATGTGTTCTCATAGCTGGTACAGGTACCATTGCTTATGGATTTACAGAAGATGGAAGAGAAGCTCGGGCTGCTGGTGCAGGACCCATTTTAGGTGACTGGGGAAGGTAAATTCTTCATAATGCTTGTATATTCCATCTTCCTGAGTTGATTTACCATCCCTCTCCTTATTGCAATCCTCTTCTCCTTCACACAATAGTTAGTGACTTTACGGGAACTGAAAAAATGGCATTTTATTCATTCTTGGAAGGTGGAACAGCAAAATTAAGGCTGACTTAGTCTGACTAATGGTTTCAAGTTCCAATAATAATTTGCAGCAATGACATTTCTGACCAAGCATGTGAAAAACTGCATTCTGAGGAGTGATCCACAATTCCTGTTTCCACATGTTTATGGATAGGATAGGATACACCTCAGGGTCTTGGTTTAAGCTCTAGTCCCGATTGATTCATGTTGTTTTCAATTTTTATAATACCAGAATCCCTAGGATCTGTCATATTGGACTGCAGTGGCTAGTGAAAATACACAAGGTACCATTATACTTGTATTGTCCTCTGCTGGAGTGAACAGGAATTCAAAAGGCATTAAGTTTGGTTGATGACAGAAGTTGTAAAGTCCAACATTCCTCATCTAAGGGATAAATGAGCTGTTATGACCAAGAGCTGCAGCTACATCCTTGTAGTTAGGATCTGGAATCCAGTGAAGACAGATCTAGATTTTTATGTGTACAATCTTGATATATTTCCAAGTACATCTCGCCAACGAATCTGGATATAGATTCTTGATTAATTGGGGTTTCACTCGCTCACACGAGCTTTATTTTCTTTACTTTAGGTTTACTTAATTTTTCCAAGAATTATGTTTGTGCTGCATACTTTGATTGAATTTTGGTAATCTTCTTTTCCTTCCAGTGGATATGGTATAGCTGCACAGGCACTGACTGCAGTAATACGGGCTCATGATGGTCGTGGTCCACAGACTTCACTTACACTTGGTATCTTGCATAAACTCAACCTGTCTTCACCAGATGAACTTATCGGGTACGTTATAATGCTTAGATAATTACTGCTAAAATATTAAATGTTAGTGTTAGTTATATTTTGATCTTAATAACAACAGCATTGAAGTTATATTTTGGTTTCAAAATGTTTTCGATCCATATTATTGATCTAAGGCTTTCCTATAGTGAAGTGCTTATTGATCAGCATTGTAGTTAGCGGCTCTATTTTGTTTGTGATGTGTTTTATATTCTTTTCGCCACTGCATTTGATGATGTCTTGTTCTCCATGCTGTATATTCTATGTTTTTGACAAGTTTAATTCTATTTTGTTAAACAGAATAAAGAGATAAGATGAAGTCATGTTTTTATTAAGAATTTCTTGTACCTTGATGCAAAGGGAAGTGGTGTTTTGACTGTCGGGGAGTAAATAAATCAACATTGGGGGGTTGAATTACTCAGCCGGTTATAGTTGATGGCAAATGATAACTTAGCCGCTGGCAGTAATGGTCCTTCAATGCCGGGGAGTAAATAAATCAAAATTTTGGGAGTTGAAAAACTCGGTTGGTTATATTTTATGGCAAATGATGTTTTGGCTACTAGCACAAATGTTATTTCAAGCATCATTGATTTTTTTTGGAGTGGCAATAAGAATATAATAGCTCCTTGAAGCTTAGTTTGTATGTTAGAGCTACTTTGGGTTGTAGTACAGTTTAACTTTGCATCTTTTTTTGGACATTCTGTTTTCTTTCTTCGTTCAGAAGATGAACGGTAGGTTCTCTATATTCAAATTTAGTTTGAATTTTCTTCTGAATCCTATGATATGTAGATTTAACTAATTATAGTATGTTGATAGAATGGTAGCAGGTCACAAGTGTGACTTGAATTTGATTTTAGGTGGACATATGCAGATCCATCTTGGGCTCGGATTGCAGCTCTTGTTCCTGTTGTGGTTTCTAGTGCAGAAGCAGGTGATCTGGTGGCTAACAAGATCTTGCATGATGCCGTCCAAGAATTGGCTTCGAGTGTGAAAGCTGTTGTTCAGAGACTGGATCTATGTGGTGAAGGTGAGGTTTTGAATTCATATCCACATGGCATCTATGATCTCTGTACTTTCTCTCGCTAGGAGTTTACATGGACGGACGCACATTGTTACTCCTAAAAAAGTGAAACATATGAAACCTACAAATATGTGAAGGTTTGGACTCAGATGCCCAACCCAATTCCAAATTTCCAATAGCTTTAGAAAATGCCTCTGTGCCACGTATAAAGGGTTTCATCCTTGATTATTATATACCCTTATTTACTTAGATAATGAAATTCCTTGCCTGCACTTGCAATCACTTTCAGAATCCCTTTCCAAGTTCCAACCAATATCAGAATACACACACTGCATGTGCCGCACCACTCAACATAAGATCTGCTGCTATGTGATTTCAATTCCTATTGACATATCTGCCAAGTGAAGCCACCTTTATGCTATCACAAGCAGGTTGAAGTGGGTGCCTCATCCATCCACTTGAATGTTGTTCCTAGCCTTTCTTTTTTCATGTATAGAGGCAAGACCTAGGAAATAGAGACATGCCTTAGGTTACTTTAATACACGATTGAAGGTGCTGTTGAAATCTCACCAGTTATTTTCTGAAAGTTTACCTGCTTGTGTTGAGATCCTGCTAGCCTCCGAGTGTCCAAGAGCACCCATTTGCTTCTTGATGTGTACAAAATTCTGAATATGTAATGACATTTTCTTCCTTCCTTTTTATCCCTGGGTGGCATTGGGAAGGAGATGGCATCATCAACCGCATTCTGTATCTATAAATAAACTGGAAGGAAACCTTTTTTAAAATAATACATAGACTTCTCTTAGGCTGTTAGGCAACATCACGAGTAATCGAAAAAAATGCTCGTAGAGCTTAATCATATGTTTTGGAGTGGCAAGGACAAGCTGCATCATATACTATTTATTGGTCAAGCTTCTCATTCTCTAGTCTGTGGCATTTGTGTCATATCATCTCGTCAGTATTGTTCCAATATCTAGCTGCATAATATTTAAGAGCGAGATTTGCTTACAATAGTCTTGAATAGAGAGAGGTTATCTTGTACATAATATTACTCCTCCCATCTGCTCCATTCGATATACTAATTCATAATATTACGCACAGAGCACTAAATCCCGCCGCAGTTGTTCGTATTAATTGAAATATTTTATACAATTACCTAACTGCAGATGGAAAGGATTATTTTCCTCTCGTAATGGTTGGTGGCGTCCTCGAAGCCAACAAGAGATGGGACATTGGTAATGAAGTAATGAATTGCATCTCAAATGACTTCCCTGGGGCTCTGCCAATCCGTCCAAAGGTGAGAGCATATATTAAATTATTAATATATCCTTCCTGCTCAACTTTTCATATAGTTCTTGCTTGTAAAAGGTCAATGTTTATTCGCGTTTGGTATACATGATTAGATACAACTTGAGTTAAAATTTGAAATATTAGGGGCTGTTCTCTTCGTATTTTAGTTTTGTGTTTTAAGTTTTGAATTCATTTTGAGATTGTTGAAAATGTGTTCTTTTTGACATTTTGAAAAATTGTTTTCCATAATTGAACTCTTCTTTTTCCGGTGCTTTTTGGCATTTTTGAAAAATTGTTTTCATCGGGTGTTTTCCGCGTTTTCAACATTTTTGAGTTTTTGGCTTGTTGTTTTCGAAAACTCGTTTTCGAAAATAGGAAAGAGAGCGCGTTTTGACTGTTTTGAAAAATCGAAAACAGAAAACGACTTGAAAACGGTAAAGAGAACGGCCACTTAGTAACTGGCTTCTAGTATTGCAATATCACATGCTATTTCAATTCTGAAAGACCTTGTAGACTATCAGAAAATCGAGTATGCTAAATTCCATCTGGTAGCGGAAACCAGCAAGCAATAATATTTACTATTATCCCAAAATGTTGTCTTTTTCGTATTTTTGTGGTAAGAAAGTTTATATATGATTGTTTTGAGTTCAGTTGGTCCTCTTTCTTTTGTTCAAATTAATATTTTTTCTATTTTTTTATATTCTACTCGTCTTCATCTTATGTTTTACATGTAAATAAATTAGGTGGAGCCTGCTGTGGGTGCTGCATTGCTTGCTTGGAATTTTTTGAAGAGAGAATGTCATGAAGAACGATTTGCGAGTTACTACTCGTAGTTTTATGTGGCTATTATTTGTACAGTGAGAGGGGAATTATGCGTAGAAAAACAGTTTACAAATATACATTTTGTACGTGAAATTGGTTTTATCTTGTGATAGTCTGATTTTTTTTATCATTTTTTGTTTGTCTTTTCGATTTCAGAAATTGTAGGGGAATTCTTATGTGGAAATTACATTTTTATTGGTTTTATCTTGTGATAGTCTGATTTTTATCATTTATCATTTTTTGTTTGTCTGTAACTTATAATTATGAATATGTGACCATTACTTACAAATTGTGACTTTATTATCATTATGTGACCATTAATTACAAAATGTGACTTTATTATCTTTATTTAATAAATATTTTTAATTAATTAAATTCATACTTGATTTTTGACTTTTCAAACTATTTACCTTACTTTTGAATTGAAGTAAAGAATACATCTTAAATTTGAATTTTTCCCAATTCTTATTCTATTTTTCTTTCTTTATTTTTTTGAGTTCGTTGCTTATAGCTTGGTTATATTCATGAGCATTTTGGAACTCGGGGCTGGGCTGCCAAGGCTTGGGTTTTAAATGACTTGGGATGGGCTGCTCTTAGGCCCAAAACATCCTGTAGGCGGGCCGGGCCGGGCCTTCCAATAATGGCTATTTTTTAATATTTCTATATTCTTTTTTAGTTTTTTGTTCTTTTTCTAAAAAAGCAGATGAGGACCTTGCTTTTAAGTCCTTGTTTGGTGACCATTTTTTTTTTCGGAATAATGTTGTTTTAATAGTAAATTTTTGGAGAATGTATGGTAAAGAAGTGAGGAAAAATTTTGAATTCACGTATAGAATATTCTATTCAATAGATGTGTGACTGAAAATGAACGAAGAAAAAAGAATTTTAAGAGAAATCATAATGGGAGACAAACATGGCCAATAAAGGATGTGTCCTTTTTTCCATAGCGAGTTAATAAGTTGGGGACCATTATGCAAATAAGCTTTCATGTATTTGAATATCGCGTCTTTATTTTAAACTACAGATAAAAAAATTACCTTACTATTTTTGGTTAAGTAACACATGAATATTAATGTTTTTGTCATTCTAAAATATGAAAGCTAAATGGTTTTATAAAATAAAAAAATTAAAAGCATAAAAAATAAGATGAAGTAGGAAAAGATGAAATTCGAAAAATAAATAAATGCTCAATTCATTCAAACTTGTATTACAAGGAAAAAACATAATAAAAATTTAACGAGACTGGGCCCGTTGCCATACCTAATCACAACCAGGAGTCAAAGTAAGACTCAAAATTTAAATAACTATGAAGTGTAAAAAACTAAAATGAAAATTAAAAATACTTTTTTCTTCAACTAAATAAGTAAAATATTTTTGTCAAAGTGTATAGAATATATACTCTTTTTAAGTTTAAAAATTCTCCATATTGTGAAAATATGCTTTTAGAGATGCTATGAAACTCTATATTCCAAACATATTTTGTTTGATAAAAATTTGCTAATATTCTATCAATTTCCCGACGGGTTAAATTTCAATTTTAATCACATACTTCGAGATTTTACAAATTTTATTAACTTTTCAGTCATACATAAAATCAAAATTTCCCTTAAATAACGTGTCTTTCATTTTTAAGGAAACTCATAATTGTTAAATAAATTACTTATTTTGAATCGTAAAAAATAAAAAAAAAATTGAAAATGACTTCTTGATAACTTTTGTGGGTGCACTTTTCAAGAGCTTAGCTGTACGTAGAGTTGTCAGTGGATTGTATTTTGATTCGAATCTGAATAAGTTAACGGGAGAGGATTTAAAGTCTCAATTCGATAACCTAATTAAGATTCAAATTCAATAATCCGTTAACTAAATGATGCAAATATGGATATACGTTAATTTGATTTGATAACAACCCGATACGATTTGTTATAGTAATATAATATATTTTATAACTAATCGCATAATTTATTACACATAAATTTTTTTTTTTCATTTTGAAACTTGTATTATACTTTACACATAATTTTCAAATAATAAATAATATTA
>CAIGRE010091765.1:0-10153 GCA_903798275.1 Fraxinus angustifolia subsp. syriaca
TTGTGTTGGCTATTTGCAGACATGGATGTTCATTCGATTCGGTTCGATTCGATTTATCGCTTTTAGTTTCTTGCAAACACTCGATTCTTGTAACACCGTATCGTGAATTTGAGGGAAGATGTTAAGAAATATAGTATTATTTTATTTTAGACTATATATAGTCTCTTTATATTTAAATTTTGTATTCACTTTTAGAATTAATAAAATTCTAATCTTTCTTTTTCTTTGAATTGTTTAATACTCCCAAGTGGACTGCCTTCTCTTTTTAAAACCGAAGTCAATTTCATCATTACATTTTTGTCAATATTTATCCTCAACTAGGAATGCTTGCCATCTCAGAATCATTCGAATCTATAAAGCTATTCGAAAAATGGATTTTTGTCAAAGAAAGTTATTTTGTCTCTTTGTGTCCACTGTTCACTTTCGTCTCATAGAATTGAAAAAATAAAATTCGTATATTTTTTGTTTCAAATTGAAACCAATGAAGTTAGGTACGATAATATGAAACATTTCAATCAAGGTCATCGTTCAACGCAAAATGAGAGGAGTTTCTCAGTTCGCGTAATGTTAAAAGTAGTCAATAAAATTATTTATTGTCCACACATTTCGTCGAATTCATTTGTGAAATATTTTATTTTCAAAGGTTGTAACATATTTTGATGAAGCAATAGTATCCACATTCTAGCTTCTTTTGTTACTGCTTGCTTCTTGTTCACAATACCGTTGATTGTACTCCATTGTTCATTGTGCAATTCGTACACATCGATATTTGAGTAATATGAGCAAAATATGATTTTTCGAAACCAAAATTTGTTTAGTTAATTATTTTGCCCTTTTTGGGCTCCATTCAAATAAGATTTTAGGGGAAAATATATTTTGAAACGGTAATTTTTTAGAGAATGTGGGGTTGAAAAAACTTATCCTAATAAACGGAGTAAAATATAAATTATTTTTTTAAAGAAATTTCTTGAATCCATTTTCAATGGCTGCATGTGTATTTTTGGAAAGAATAAACACCTACAATTGCCATCTTGTGAATTTGTGCCATTCAGCAGTAGCTCGCCCCCACCCCCACCCAACGACGTTGTCTAGATTTGGGATGGCCTAACCATGATATTAGTCGGTCTGTCCTTGTTCTCGAGCCACGTCGAGTAGGCATATTTTCCCAAAAAAACCTCTTTTGAACAAGTCTATTTGCATCGAAAGAAGAACCAAACGATTTAAAAGCTATATAAAAACAACCCTTAAAACATTTGCGCAAGTCAAATTACTTCACTATCTACCTCAAAAGTAGGGATGACAACGGGGCGGATATGAAACGGTCAATCATTCTCACCCCGTCCCGTCCCGTCGAGTATTTTTATTACTTTTTCACATCCCCTAACATGATTAAAGCGGGATGGGGCAGAATCGGGGCAAGTCCCTTGCCCAATTTATCACCTCATTAATTTTTTATTTATTTTAATTTTTGCTTTTATTTTTTTTTATTTTTTGGTTAGTAAATATTATTACATTTTTACTAATTTNATGTTCTCTTTAAAAATGATAAAAAACTTAAATTTGAAATTAATTTTAAGCAAGGCGGGTAGCACGGCGATGACTATGTTTCCAATACCCGCTTCGGGGGTAATGATCCCTGCCCCGTTTACCCAGTTAGGCGAGTAATCCTCGTCGCATTTGGGACGGAGCTCCACGGATATCAGGTTGAACGGATTTTTTTGCCACCCCTACTCAAAAGTAAGCAATGCACATCTAAGTTGACACCTCAAGCTCCACTAGTGCCACCAACAAATATGGTAAACAAGAACCATCTTCCCAAAATTAATTTCAGTTTAATTTACTTTCTTACTGCCGAGATTCTTGTATCATCCATGTGGAAGCCAAGAATATTCCAAAGTTTGTGGATATGGGAGAGGAGATGATTGAACAAGACTAAACATGTCAGTACATACAAGTTGATGCTAAAACTGTTGCATGACACTAAGGGCATTGGCATCAGCAAAAATAATTAAAAATCATAGAATAGGGGGTCCGTGTTTAGTAGCCTTTCACTATACCTATGAAAAGAATGTGTGAGCCATTTACTATGCTTCCAATTGAATGAGAAAAGAAATTCCCTTTCGCAGTAAACACCTACACCAAATATATGAACGCTACGGCTCTCTGTGTCTTTCCCCATCAAAAGTGATTCTCTTGCCTATCCTATTTGCTGATTTGTGAAAACATATTGAACCAAACAAGCGCACAATAACTTGTATATCTCACTAGATTGTCTGCAAGAACACATCAGTTAGTTGCTGAATTGACTCGACGACAATCAAGTCTAGTAAAGAGACGTTAAAAGAGTTTACTTCTTCAACTTCAACCATTTACGACAATGTCTGAAAGTTGTTCATCTGCCCAAGCTAATATCAGAAGAGATATGCTCACTTGTTAGATTATTCTTCTTTCTCAACAGTGGATTGTCTGCAAGAACACATTAGTTAGTTTTCGATTTTACTTTGACAATCAAGTTTGGTAGCTAATGGACATCAGCTTGAATAATTTACGTTAATTGTTAATAGGTCTAATTTACCCCTGTTTGATAGCAATTATTTTGAGAAAAACAATATTTTGAATAGTGATTTTTTAAAAGATCGAAAAAAATTTGAATTTACGTACAAAATATTTTATTACGTGAATGTATAATTGAAAATGAGTATTTGAACTGAAGTGGGTTGAAATGATGACTATCAAACAGAAGCTTAATGTCAAGTAGGACCAAAGTGATATACCAATTGTTTGATTATTCATCTTCTTTCTTCTCATTGGATTCTCCGGACAATGTGTTAGAGATTTTAAACGGGAAACGAGCAATGCACGTTGAAGATGAATCTAGACAAGATGGGACACTATCACAATATGGTAAGACCTCACGTCACCACTCTTTTCAACTTCAATACTTCAACCACCAATCAGGGACGAGAAATTCTTGAAAGAGAAGGATCAATGAAGTGTCTGCTTGACGTGATTCTTGGATTCCCTGGAGCATACTGCATGGTGCACATGTGGACAAAGTTCCAAAGACTTGTATCAAGAGAGAGAAACCATAACGTGAAAGCTATTGACACGACAGGAATCTAAACAAACTCAATAGGTTTACCAGGACACGACAGGATCTAAACAAACTCAAATAGGGTTACCATGACACAAGATCAACTCAGTCTAGTGCCACAGCTTCATATAAAAAGACCAGCAATGGTTTCAACATGATTCATTGAAATTTGATATAATTCGCGCACAGTAAATAGAAGTAATATATGTCTTGTGATTTTTTCACCATCTTCCATCAACAAAAAATGCTACAGTTAAAAATAATGCTAAAAAGGAACTAATGAGACAGAACAATTCTCTGGGTCCTCAAGTTTCCTAGTACTACCAAATTCTAATTCAAATACCAGCTCAAGCTCTAAAATTTCAGATCTTCCTTCCCCCTTAGGTGTAATTTTAAAGCAGGGTTGAAATGAAATCTACTGACTAGCTAGACAGAGTTCTAATCAAAGCCTACCCATTCCATTTTTAATTTCATGTTATGAAACTTCCTAATATTTTGTAGCACAAATTTCATATTCCTTATTCAAAAGCACAATGATAAGTATCCCCTTGCTCCATCACTTATCTGTAGCAGCATCACTACCGCCATCTCTATGTCAATACATGAGCCACAATTAACAAGAAAGAATCTCTTATAAATTCAACACCTTCCAACAAGTTTCAATAACTAAGAAAAGGTAAGCTAACTGGTACACGCCAAACAACCAAGGGGGGTTGGACACGTTTTCCGTTCAATAATTAATTCTCACCTAGAAATGTTAGAATCAACCATAATGTCTCAATAAAAGTCCTAAAACATGGTCATGTGATAATATTATTCAACAATTCAATCATGTCAACTAAAACTCCTGTTCACAGATTCGTAGACCACAAAATTTAAATTTCATTATATACATGCCTATACGACAATACAGAATTGCAAACAATGCCAGTTCATGCTACTGCAAGAACTCATTATTTACAATACCAATTTCAGCAGCATTACAACTGAAAGTGAGATTAAAGTAGTAGATAGAATAATGCACACTCACAGAGTATGTAAATTAATTTAAATGCTCATCAAGAACAAGAAGTCGACGTCATGTTGCACCATATAGAACTACAGTTATATTTAATACAAACTTATGAAGGAAAAATGGATAGATAGGCAGGTTATACTTGTGTTCAGTGGCTACCACAAGTCTACAAATTCATTTAAAGTATGGAATAACACAGTTCGACTGTAAAGGCTCCAATTGGAAGTACAGTACACTCCCCAAGAAAGCTAAGCCGTATGTACACATATCGGCAGCATTAGAATCACTTGCTAATTAAACTAATCTAAAAAATTGGCAAGAAAAACATCACCCCAATCACATTGGGACTATACAAGGACCTATATGTTAGAAACACCTACTTTGCAAAGCTAATTAAGCTCTCTTTCTCACTGTAACTCATTCTGTTATACTTCCTCTACTGGCAATTCAAACTTGTCAATTTCTTCAAAGTATGCTCTCTGCTGTTCAATAAAATCTTTTGGCAAGCAATGGTCATTAGCATCTTTCCGCTGCATGCACCTCTTCTGCAAAACCACATTATCCTTGAAACATCAATACTGGAAATTTTGACAAAAATAAAAAAGTCTTCTTGATCAGGTACTCTATAAAATGCGCTTTTGGCTCAGGATAGTCTTGAATAAAGTGCTCATCATTGATTTCACGTATTATTAAAATTGGTTACACTCCATATCCTATATTTTCCTGAACTTAGTTTGAGTCATCAGAATGTGATGTGTGAATGCTTTAAATAAATACAATGATTTTTGCCAAAGTTGGGGATATTCATGGCCAACACCAAGAGCAGTCAAAGGAAATTACAATGAGATGTTAGGACAGTCATCTGTAACCTTTAACCATCAAAGTTCAATACAAGTGGGAATTCCGATTATAGTAAAGCCATAAGAGATAGCAATTATGCTGTTACAAGAAATTGAACATAACATCTGATTATCTATCAGACACCCCAATTCATGGGGGCTTTCATGCTTGGACAACTCCAAAATCCCCAATAGCAGAGCCAACATTATGGCATTATCTACAAAGTGAGTTTAGTGTAAATGTTCTTTATATAATAGCATCAACGAATATATAGTCAACCAGTCAAAAGACCTGTCACCAATATAATAGTTGTTTATTATAGAACAATTGCATTTCCATATGGTTCAGCTCCATATTTTATTGTAGCCAAAAAGAACGGCCTGATATTATATTATCAAATGGAAATTAGAACATAATTAAATAAATGACAACCTAGTCTGCTTCAAATACAATTTTATGATGCTCTATTTCAGTTGAATTTCCTCAGGAAGTTAAAAACCATATAAAACAACTATATCATGTTTTGAAAGTGCCTGAGGCTTAAGCCTTTAGAGCCGCCTAGCACAAGGCTTTTATTAGGAGACTTTGTACGTTGAAATAAGCCACATGAGTAAGGTCTTCCTTACTTATCGTGGGACCTACTCCCCATACATTTTTAACCATGCATTTCCATTGCTTATAAGTCATGGGCTATTGTCAAACACGCAAGTGTCCTCATACCTCAAGGCATAAGCCCGCTGGTGCGCAATATGAGATTTTTTTTAAGTCTCAGATTTTTAGATTGATATTTCATAGCCCAGCATGTTTCAAGGGTGGTTTTTTGGCTGTTTTAGACAAACCAAAAACTAAAAATTAAAAAGGAAAAAAATTGGAGATTAAAGAAAAGAGATGAAGAGCCCATGCATGCACTAGCCCTCTTCTCTAACACTTAATGTGTGATGCCCCTATTATTTGTTTTCTTTGCTTTGGATGTTATTTTCTTTGAAAGTCAAATAAATAAAATTCTTAAGTAGTTAATTAGCTGTTCCATTGGTTTTAGACTTCATTTACCGGTGTATATTAGTAGTTGTTATGTGATTATGATTATTTTCTACTTTGCTCAATCCATTTTATTGTTGTAGTTGCAAATTAGACTTTTAATTTAGTTGAAATGATTTATCATAGATTTTTCAGATGGTTCAAGGTTTATTTTGAGTGTAATATTGTTTTTTACTATGTTTTCAGTTATTATATTAGTTTATATTGAATCTTATGCCTTGCCTCACGGAAAGCCTCAATAAACAATTTGATATTTTTAAACATTGCAGTTATCTAAATGTCCATAAATAATTTCATTCAAACAGAAAATAAAAGAATATGCCGTATCCACAGAAACAACTAAATGTGGAATTCAAAATTGGATTTAGGTCCAAACAAAGAAATAGAAGTGGAATAAATAGAAACCTTAGTTGCACAAGAAACGGCATACAGAATAATACGAAGAACAATCAAATGCAATAACCAAGAATACTGCAGTCTTGATTTCCTTTTGTGTGTCAAGAAATGAGAAATCTGTACAAACCTTTTTACGTTTAGGCTGAAGATCAGTCCATGACTTTGATGGTTTAACATCTCCAGATTCATTAAAACCATTCCTAATAGCAGAATCAAAAGGAGATCAGCACAAGCGATAGCTAAAGGTAGAGAATAAGAGGGAAATATAGCAGTCACTGGCTTGCTTGGAAATAACATATCATTCCAGACTATGAGCACAATCCAAAATCTGAACATATTTGATGTAACATAAAAATAAGCTGAGGCAAACAGAAATAAATGCTACAGAATTGTATCACAGGATCCATAAAAGCCACACCTGAAAAATTAAATTTTAGAAAAATATCCTTCTTACAAATCTTCATGATGAAAAATATTATCTGTTGCATCCACGATCCAACTTCTCCACTCCATGAGAAAATGCCCAAAATATAAACAAAAAGACGTAATAGTAAAAAAGCAGTAAGTGAAATAGCTTGAAGCCAAAATAGTCTACCTGTATAAATTATACAGAAATATAAGAGAAGAAAACAGCTGTACAGAAAGGCTCAATGTCTTACTGTAAAATGAAGAGAGAGCAACAGAAAATAAATAAATTACCATCATGGGAAGTTAAATAAAACCAACTTTTACAAGAAATCAACTATGGAATATAACTTATGACATTACATTTGTCTATAATAAGAAACCAGTGGTTCCAATGCATCTGAAATTTTAAAATAAGCATATTATGCACATAGTACATGCGCTCAAAGAGTAATGACAGTCCACAAAGTATGACAAATAGGATATGAAAAGTTCACAAAGTCAATTTTGGCAAAAACAGAAAGTATCGCTTATGTGTGCACTTGCATCTGTGTCCACAGGTGTTCGTGTTTGTGTACGCATGAGTAGAGTGAGAGTGGGAGTGGGAGGGAGAGAGTATGCTACTTTACTTGGCCTTCAGCAAATGAGGGCAACTAGAAGCCCCAATATCTATCGTCCTCTTTCCACTTTTTCTTCTCCGAGAAGTGTAATTAACCGACACAGTAGTAGATGCTCCTTTATCTTTTATTTTTTCAACTGAGCTAGGAACGAGAATCATTTCCCCCCTCTTATTTGTTGTCTGAACCGAGGAGCCAAAAGGATTGAGAATGGACTTCCCTTTCTCCTCTTGTTTCTCAGTTGAGCAGCCAAAAGGATTGAGAACAGTCTTCCCTTTATCATTTGTTTTTTCAACTGATGTGCTAGAAGGACTGAGGATTGTCTTCCCTATCTCTTTTTTATCCTCAAGTGAGGAGCTAGATGGACTGCGAATCACAACCCCTCTTTCCTTTCTTTTCTCATATGAGCTGCTAAAAGGATTAAGGATCAGGCCTTTTGTTTTCTCAATTGAGTTGCCTGAAGCATTGAGAACAGCCTTGCCTTTATCCTTTGATTTCTCAACTGACAAGCTAGAAGGATTGAGAATTGTATTCCCTATCTCTTTCGTTCTCTCGAGTGAGGAGTTAGAAGGACTACGAATTACACCCCATCTTTCCTTTATTATCTCGTATGAGCTGCTAGAAGGATTAAGGATCAGCTCCTTTGTTTTCCCAATTGAGCAGCCAGAAGAATTGACAACAGCCTTCCCTTTATCCTTTGTTTTCTCAAATGATGAGCTATAATGATTGGGGATTGTCTTCCCTATCTCTTTTGATTTCTCGGGTGAGGAGCTAGAAGGACTACAAATCACAACCCCTCTCTCCTCTCTTTTCTCATATGAGAAGTTAGAAGGATTAAGGATTCCCTTCCTTAGCTCTTTTGTTTTCTCAGTTGAGCAGCCAGAAGCGTTGAGAATTGTCTTCCCTTTCTCTTCCTTTTCAAATGAGCAGCTAGGAGGATTGAGAATTTCCTTTCCAACTTCCATGTTTTTAACATATTCACTAAAAGGACTGGGACTTCCTTTCTCCTTTTCCATTGATTTCTCCAGAAAACGACAAGAACCGTGAATTGGGTTCCCATAGTCCTCCGCTTTCCCAGGAGGTGGACAATAGGATGGTACAGTAATTTCCTTCCCTTTACCCTTCATCTTTGAAAGAGAAGTGGAGCTACGGGTTGCAGCAACAGCATCACTTTCTTTATGAGGTCCATTTGTGGTCCGTCTTCGACTGGATGCTCCATTCTTAGTTTCCCCATCACCTTCAGTAAGCATTAAGGTGCAGATTAGCTCTCTATTGAGTAGATTGAAATCTACTCAAGAACGTGAACTAAATAAATGCATAAAAAATTGCCAATCACCGCTAAGCATCTCGATCCTTCTGTACTGGGTCAAAACAACATTCGCAAATAATACCCAGATCGAAACAGTAGAGAAACTAATAAGTAATAACCCAAGTCTGATGTCCATATAATCATTTCTACTCTCTTAATAGATCATCTAAGCAAACCCAAAACTCTTCAGTCTAAACTTCTAAAAATTAATGACACCTAAAAGACCTTAAAGTCAAATTTAAGCTCGCAAAGAACACCTCAAACTTCTCACACGAATCAACAACAAAACAATGGTAAGATAAAAAAAAAATCCCAAAGAAAAATGAAATACTAGTAACAAAGGCTAAAAACAAAATTAACTATTTCATTGAAAAAGCAGTACACGATTCCGAATCTAACTTATAATTCAGCTAGTAAAACTTCCCATATAAGCAACAAATTTGAAAATCATCCCCACCCTGATTTTCAACAGAAAAATTCACTCACATACACACTATACACACACACACACAAGGACAAACTATGCTTGCAGCGAATTTGGGCATGCCAAAACCCTAGATTTCTAAATCCCAATATCAATAAAACCACAAGCACAAAGGCACGCTAATTCATACAAAAAAAAAATGTACATATAAGTACTAAAAAAATTTACCAGGTGAAGCAATTGACGTTAGTGGACGACAAGGGTCGGTCGAAAATTGAACGATATGCGAATTCCGGGCAGCGCTAACATTGGATGACCCGATACTAGTACCAGACTTGGTTTCGGAATCGGAATTTATTGGATTTGATTTCAGAATTGAATTCGGGGGTTTTGAGGCTACAAGCTTACGGAGAGTGGATGTGGGGATTAAATTGAAGGTATTTGTCAGGTTTGATAAGGGTTTTCTCTTCCGGGTCTCCATTTCTTTTCACATATCAGTGCGTCTTTGTATGTAACTTGATTTATGAACTTATGTTTGTGTGTTTATATATATTATGGTGTCGTTAGAGAGAGGATTGCAGAGGAAGATATTGTTAGCAATGGCGGGAAAAAATGGTGGATTTGAAAGGGGAAAGTTCACTAGAAATGACTGGACAAATCGTCGTGGGTACGCGAGTTTACTACAAACTTGATAAATTGGAGAGAAGGAAACAGGACGATAGAAGGATTTCCAATGGAGTTTGGACTTTGTAGAGATCGATTGGACTCTAGATTTTGGGCTTATCTACTTTTGCCAGGGCCCATGTGGCCCTGGTAGTGTAACATGGTTCCTAAATTTTAGGCCTTGTTTGACGATCACTCTTTTCAAATTCTTTTTTCTCATACTCATTTTTAATCACATTTTACACAATAAAACATTATTTAAGTAAATCCAAATTTTTCACCACACATTCTCCAAGAATTTACTATTCAAAAATTCAATCTTTCCAAAAAAAAATTGGCTTATTAGCACAAA
>CAIGRE010091887.1:0-10475 GCA_903798275.1 Fraxinus angustifolia subsp. syriaca
TGCCAACATACTTCAATCCCTAGGTCCTCACATTGCTTATTGATATCATGTCAGCTTCTATCTCCTCACATTGCTTATTGATATCATTGGCTAGCTCTTGGAGAATCTCATTCTCTTTTCCATTGTTGTCAGATTGACATTTGTTACTTAAGCTAGGAGGCAGGCAATGCATAACTTGAGTAGCCTCAAGAGGAATTGTATCAGAAAGATTTGGAGCAAAAATTGAATAATTTGGTTGATCATTTGGAGCAGAAATTCAGTTGTTTGGTTGATGAGGAAAATGAAAACATGACACTATTGTTCCAGGTATAGTAGAATTTGACTCATTTTGTATAGTAAATAAAGACTCGAAAGGAAAATCAGACTCATTGAATACCACATGTTTTGAAATGTACACTTTCCCTGTGGATCTTAGACACTTGTAACCTTTGTGAGACTCACTGTAGCCAAGAAATGCGCATTTGGTCGAGTGGAAGCTTAACTTGTGTGCTTGATAAGGTCTTAAGCAGGGATAACAAGCACACCCAAAGGTTTTGAGTGCTTTATAGTCAACTTTATTTTTGTGTAAGACTCGAAATAGGGATTGCATTTTGAGCGTGGGAGTAGGCATTATATTTATGAGGTATGCTGCTATTTGAAATGACTCCCACCTGTATCTGAAAGCCATTTTGGCTTGAGCTAGAAGGGTCAATCCTGTTTCTATTACCTGCCTGTACTTTCTTTCTACTCTTCCATTTTGATATGAGGTATAAGGACAATGGTGTCTAAACTCAAATTCACATTGTTTTAAAAGGTTTGCAAAACTCCTATATTCTCCTCCCCTCCCCAATCAGATTGTAGGGTTTTTGTTTTCCTCTTAAATTTGTCTTCAACCAGTTTTTGGAATTGAACAAAGATGTTCAAAGCTTCATATTTTTATCTCATATGATATATCCAGGTGTATTCGTTGAAGTCATCTAGGAAGGTAATGTAGTAATTGAAGCTTGATATTGATTGAAAAGGTGCTTGCCCCTAAACATCTGTATGTATAGTTCTAAATGAGCCATAACATGTGAAGTAGATAGGGAGAATTGCTAAGGGGTGAGGTTTTCCAATTGACAAGCATTACAGAAAGACATAACTTCATTGATTTTCACCTTTTAATTACATAGTTTGAGTACTAAAAACACTACTTGACTAGATGGATGTCCAAATCTCCTATGCCATACATTAATTTGGGAATTTGAGGACTCTTGACGGGAGTTAATAGAGAAAAAAGCACTGTGGGTTTATTTGAGATGACGAACTTCTGATGAGAGGACTCATTGTTTAGATGAGGAAGCTCCAATTGATACAACCCTTCTTTAAGCATCCCTTGCAGCATTACTTCCCTCGATTACTTGTCCTTAACAAAACAACACTTTGAATGAAATTCCATATAGACATGATTATCAAATGTTAGTTGAGAAACATTTATGTACTCATTTCAACCACAATTGTTTCCTTATCGGTGTACTCATTTGCTGAATTTATATTTCCCATTTCTGTAGTGGCATGGTTACTTGCTCCTGTACCTGCAAACCAGGCATGTTCATTTACAATGCTGGGAGATGCCACAAAGGCTGATGGTGATGAGCTGTAGCTATGTCCCTGATTTGGTGATCTTCATATTTATCGTTTATCATATCTAAAGTTACAGATATTTGTCTTGTGTCCAATTTTGCCACATACTTGATAGATAGGTTTGTCACTGCTGTTGAATCCACCACCTCTGTATCTGCCTCTTATTCCTCCTCTGTTGAATCTCTCACCATTGTTTGGTATGTATGCTCTAAAGTGATGATTGTTTTCTCCTGATTTTTGGGTAAAATTGATTGATGTTTGATTGAGATTGATTTCTGCCATTTCATTCTTGATTGCATTGAGACGTTTAAGTATATTTTCAAAAGTTATAAGCGTGGATTGGAGCTCTCCCTAAGAGATGAAATCTCTGTCGTGGATTTGAACAACAATGGATGTGTACTCTTCATCCAAACTAGCTAGAACGTGAGTCACAAGGTCCGAATGAGGGATGGTTTTTCCAGCAATCTTAAGATTGTCTGCTAGAAGCTTTATCTTGTCGAGATATTGATCGATGCTCATTCTTCATTTCCTTGATTTCTGAAGTTCCCAGTTAGAGATGTTATCCTGGATTTGTTTTGGATGACATAGCTCTCTTTTACTCCAATCCACAGTTTGCTAGAGTTGCTGCAGCCTATGACCCTCATAGCTATGTCAGAGGTCATTGATGAGTAGAGCCAACCCATTAGCAGTTGATCTGTTGACATCCATTGGTCGTATTCAGGGTTCTTTTCCATCTTAACTGTCATTTTTGCATTTCTAGTGGTTTTGGTGCTAATGAATTCTAGAGGACACATCTTTGTCCCCATAATATATCCTTCTAGATTATGTCATCGTATAATGGGGAGGATCATGTTTTACCACATCAGAAAGTTGTTCTCATCAAGCTTGACAGACAATGTTTGAGTTAGGTAGACATCAGATGGGGAGAAATGGTTGCTTCCTGGATTGGAGGCACCATTGTGCTTGATTCTGATGTTGGAGGAGAGTTGGAATTTATGTTTAGTATTGTATCATTGGTGTTGGCTATTGCAGCTCTGATAGGGTTGGACAAAACACCCGAACTGAATCGGACCAAATCGAACCCGAACCAAACCAAACCAAACGAACCGAGCAATTCTTTATAAGTTAAATACCTGAACGGGTATTTGAATCAATAACCGATGTGTTTAGTCCGATTCTCGATTCTAGACCAAGAACCGAAAAACTGAATCCAAATAATTTTTTACATTTTTTATATTGAATTAATTAAATTATTTTAATTTTTTCTAAACAAATTAACTAATTAGCTAATTTAGTGATTAATGCTCCAACTTTCAAGTCAAGTTTATGCCTGGCTAGCCCAACTCAACCCAATATCTAAATTCAATTTTTGGCTCGATTATTAATTTCATTATTAGCCCAAGATTTAGACTTTTTAAAATTTTTATCCTTCACTTTTCAATTTTATACTTTCATAAGGTAAACACGTGTCCACTGACCCCAAATCATTTGATAAATTAAAAACATACATCTACATGTCCAAATCAAAGCCACTAACTGTCGAGTCTGACTTCCTCTCTCCAACTGCCCATCGAAGCAACGAATGAACATGTCATTAGTTATATTTATGTAGTGTTGCTGTAAATGTTAAAAAATTTAATTATGGTACGGAACGGCAAAACCAAACCAAACCGAATGGGATCGAACCCGAACGGTTCCATAATTATATTTGGACCAACGATTGGTATTTGTATGCATTGAATTAATGTTATTCGATAGCTAGTTATTTATATATTTTTTGAATTGGGCTATGTTAATTTGTAAAAGTTACGAATGAAATGTCATTAGTTATATTTATGTAGCGTTGCTATAAATGTTAAAAAAATTAATTATGTTACGGAATCGAATAGAACTGAATCGAACCCGAACGATTCCATAATTATATTTGGACCGACGGTTTCATTTATTAAATACCCGAAAATATTGGTTCAGTTCGGTCCGAATCGGACCATGTCTAGCCCTAAGCTCTGATACCAAGTTAAGAAATATGATTTATATATCTATGTAATTTTCATCAGCTTAAGGGAATTTATACATATTACTATGAAGATAAGCTTGAAGAATAAGTTACATGAGTATTTTAGAATCTACACAGTTGGAGCAAATTTTGGTGTAACAAATTTCTTATAAGCACATAAGCAAACAGAGATGATGAGCTGATTAACTGATGGCTATGATGAGCTTAGGTTGGCTTATCTCACCAGTTAACAATAAATTTGACATTTTTTCCCGTGACAACAATTCACATCATTGCTTTTTAAATACATGCATCCCACCACTATCCAGATTCCTTCCACTTGAGGGGATGTTGCATCCTTGGTGTTCATGTAAATTAAGAAACAAAACTTCCTATATTTTAATGAACTTTGAGATTTTTTCTTGAAATTTTAAATAGAAAAAAGTTGGAATAAAATTGATTGTTTTTATAAACTCTTTTTAGTTAAACCAAACAGTGACTAATTATTTTCGCCTGTCAAGCCACATCGTGATAAGAAGCGTAATAAAGTAAATTCAGAGGTTTGGTCTTCAACTGTCATACTTAGCAGCAAATATAATTAACCATTATGGCCCAAGTATTTTGTCTTTTTAAGTGGAGATTAAAATAAAAATTTTAGTAAATTTTAATAAAATTTGATGAATTAACGTGCAGTGAAAAAATTATGAATTCCATAAAATATATAATTGAAATTAATTGTTGACTTTAACTTAAATTAAAAATTTGATATTAATTCTCATCAAACAAGAGCTCGGTTCAACAAATCAGAAAAGACAACTTGCTGAATATTTTTTTTAATTCATTTTTATCAGATTATCCAAAGCATAAGATTAAGTAATTATAGAAAAATAATCCCAAGTAGTCGTAATTAATTATTTCCCTGACAATTTGCTTATATAATGTGATTTTCTAGAAGAGATTGAGACCGACTTTTCTGGGAACAAGGGGAATGACAACCAGCATACAGTATGTAGATAGTAGGTTTGGAGATTCATCTTACATTAATTTCTGCTACATATGAACTCCGATTTTGTTTGTGTGTCTATCTGGCTCTGCCAAAACTAGGAAAATACATGCATATATGATACATTACAAAGGAAAATTCGTGCATATATGATATATTAAAGTTTCTAGTGCTAATTGCAGCTGTGTGGGTGGAAGTTTAAAACATAGAAATTACATGCATATCAGCATATGTTTGACATCTTGCAAAATAATTGTGACCAAATTCTGATTTACCCACAAAATTTAGGTTTAGAAAATATGAAGAAAATCAACGCAAAGATTTTACGAGGAAAACTTCAAAATTGAAGAAAACCCACGAATTAGCATTGCAAGAAAAACAAAAATAACCTAGGTTTTACGACACCCATGAATTAGCATTGCAAATCATGTTGTGTTAATTATTTGACTTAAATTTCTCCAAAGTTGAGGTTGAGTTTGAGCCACATTATTTTGAAAAAATGTATTCTGGAATAATAGATTGACGAAGAATGTGTAGTTGAAAAAGAAGGAAACATTATTGATGTAGTGAAAAATATTATTTTATTGAAGAATGTGAGATTGAAAATGAGCAGAAGAATGAAAATTAAAATTTTAATGTGTACCAAATAGGGGCTAAATCATAATCGACAAAGATTTTAAGTAGAAAACTTTAAAATTAGATAAATATTACGAACGATCCAAAATAAAGATTCTAGGTCAAACTACAATGATAACGAGAAAATTCCCTAAATGCTAAACCTAAAATTTTCCTTTCGGGTCTCCCTACCGAGTACAAGAGCAAATCACGCCAATTTATAGGAGAACATTGATTGATAATTTGACCTAAATTTCATCAAATTCGTTAGTCACATGGATGCACAACTTCAAATATAAGTTGTCATTTGCAGTCGCCGACTATAAATAACATTACTTTCCAACATAATATGATGGTTGATTCAACATCGACGATCAAAACGACTATGAATCGGATAGAATTTTAACCGTGAAACTCAATTATGCTATTTAAAGAGTTAAAAATTGCATGTTTCCAAGTTGACTTAAATTTCTCCAATTTGAGTCACGTAGTTGTATGATATTTGGAAGCTTAATAAATTTAAAGGCAAAATCCTTTTTGCAATCTAAAACAGAATCCTCTGGATTTTACGCCACGGCAGACATGACACGAGCATATTGTACCAGACATAACGTATCAAATTTTCCATTTCCCAAAAATTAAGATTACCGATCCCAGAAGGGATGCCCATGCGTGTGAATGATTCAACAATGGCCTATTGCAGCAAAACCTAGACGATACGATTCTTCTTTAAATCTCGTCAAATTCTAATCAGATTCTTACTACACACCTAGAGATGTCAATGGGTCAAACTCAGCCCTCGTGGGCGAGCTCGACACGGCCCACGAGCCAAGCCACTAGCTTTTTTGATTTATTTTTTTCTTTTTCACATTTTTTTTAAAAAAATTTCACGAGCTCACGAGCCGACTCGTGGGCCTTGCCCGAGCTTGCAAGTAGCTCGGCTCGAGTTCGGGCACGTCATTTGACGAGCCAGAGCGGCTCGTTGCTCGTATTTTAACGAGTCGAGCCGACGAGCCGCTCGACCCGTTTGACATCACTATACACACCATTCAATGGAACACTACACGATGTCTAGCTTCATTTACCGGCTATAACAATTTTAAGCATCGTTATTTCAAATTTACGATTTTAACATTTCCGCAAATAACTTCATTAAGATGTCAATAACCAATGCGCCCATTCACCTCTATCCAATGCATATATTCGTGTAATTCTTTATACTGATTTTGAAAGGTGGGGTAAAGTACAAGTAGATTTTATTGAATAGTGGGGATATTAAGTTAAGCGGCCAATTATTTGAGATAATAATGATAAGAAGAATAATTCTATTTGTACATAATTATTTACCGAATTGACAAATGACGACCCTCTATTTGGGGGTGCCTGGGCCATAAGGTAACATCGTACGTCCTCGAGCTTGTTGTGGCTTGAGTCGTCAAGCACCCACACTTACCGACGAAGAGAGCAATCCTTGGGGGTAACATCTCCTCGGGGGTAAGTCTATGCTCGGGCATATTTTGACCACATCAATATGGTTTATAAGAATATAGTGAAAAATGAATTATAATTTATGGAGAATAATGGAGCCAAATTTTTCTACTAGTATTGAATTTCTTACCCACTTTATTTATGGATTCAGTGTTGGCAGAATGCGATTGGTTGTCAAAAAATGCCACGGAATGCCCTTCGATTTTCTCTCAAAGTGTATGTATGTATTTTCTGTACACATGGCAAGCCTCTTAATTTAGAATAATGATGTTTGAATGACAGGCTGTGTTTCCAAGAGCTGAAATGGCAGCCCATGGTTGGCACTGTTTAGATTCTCGTCTTTGAGCCTGTCTACGTAGTAAAAATGCTTAATTTAATTATTTCGATTTTTTGACTTTTTATTCCACGAAGTAGTTGTACACGTGCCAGCAACTCATATTAATCTTGGAATTAATACCGAAATCGTTGACAATTTTGTTGACATAATGTCACATTACGGCCCCCTATTGGGGGGCGCCAGCGGCGGGGGTGCCACATGACGGCCCCTATTGGGGAGTCGCCACGTGGCATTATGTCAAAATTATTGTCAAAAATTTCGATACAAGTAGTATGATTGTTAATCTTGAGTATTCCTTCGGGAAAAATCAAAATATTTGTCCACAGACAGTACGCAGGAGAGAGAAAATCAATAACCACAGCAAATGCATGAACCAAACCCCCTTCCCAACCCTATATATACCCTACCCCCAATTCCCATCTTCCTCAGTCTCCCCCCAAAGCGACACCTAGAGCTCAAGAAAAGACTGCGAAATCAATTTCAAAAATGCCTTCGCAATCTTTAACTCAGGTGTCCAAATGCACAATTTTCCCCGATCAAATTTCCACCATGGATGACCTCAAACTCTCAGTTTCAGACCTCCCTATGCTCTCATGCCATTACATTCAGAAAGGCTGTTTATTTACACGCCCATCATTTCCCTTCATTGAACTTGTTTCTCTCCTCAAGCGCAGCCTCTCGCAGACGCTAACTCACTTCCCGCCGCTCGCCGGCCGACTCACCACAGACGAAAAGGGATACGTTTACATCACCTGCAATGATGCCGGCACTGAATTCATTCAAGCCAGCGCGTCACATATTTATATCAGGGACATTCTTAAGCCCACTGATGTCCCAGAAGTAGTGAAAATATTATTTGCTTTTGATCAGACGGTTAGCTATGAAGGACATTTTAGGCCGATTCTTGCTGTTCAAACGACGGAATTGGCTGACGGAGTCTTCATTGGCTGCACCGTAAATCATGCCGTTATGGATGGGACGTCGTTTTGGCATTTCTTTAACAGTTTTGCTGAAGTAAGTAGGGGCATGAAGAGAATTTTCAGGGCGCCAGACTTTCGCCGGGAATCAATTCTGATTTCTCAGGCTGTGCTGAAAATCCCCGCCGGCGGACCAAAGGTTACTTTCTCCCTCGATGCTCCGTTGAGAGAAAGAATTTTCAGTTTCAGCAGAGAATCAATACTGAAGCTGAAAGCCAAAACCAATAATCAGAGATGGGAACTTAACAGCGAGATCGACGTCATTGAATTAATAGGGAAGCTGAGCAACGAAACATTCAAATTCCCCGACGAAAAGCTAACGCCGTTAACTTGGCTAAAAAATGTTGTCACGAAAGAGAGAAGAAATGCAAATCCAACGCCCGAGATTTCATCGTTTCAATCATTATGTGCTTTATTATGGCGTGGAATTACACGAGCAAGAAAATTACCACCTTCTAAAACTACGACGTTTCGCATGGCTGTGAATTTCCGCCACCGTCTTGAGCCGAAGCTGGAGCCGTTGTACTTCGGAAATGCTATACAGAGCATTCCGACTCTCGCATCAGCCGGCGACGTGTTGTCAAAGAATTTGCGCTGGTGCGCCAAGCAATTAAATAAGAACGTGTTGGCGCACGATAAGGATACAGTGAGGGAGTATGTAGAGGATTGGGAGCGGGACCCACGGTGTTTCCCTTTGGGTAATTTCGATGGAGCGATGATCACAATGGGAAGTTCTCCTAGATTTCCAATGTACGAGAATGATTTCGGGTGGGGTAGACCCGTAGCTGTTCGAAGCGGGAAAGCTAATAAATTTGACGGGAAGATTTCAGCGTTCCCTGGTGGTGAAGGTGGTGGGAGCGTAGATTTAGAAGTGATTTTGGCATCGGAGACTATGGCAGGTCTAGAGTCTGACCCGGAGTTTATGCAATATGTCATGGGTTATTAAAGGGTAAAATGAAAATTTATACTATGTAACTATTTTGTAATTGTATGAAAGGAATTTGGTAGGAGATGGAAGAGGAAGGGATGTCATATCAAATTTGCTATATTAATTTTGGCTTTCTCAATGAGAATCCATCAACATAAAAATTTGTTATGGAACGGACCTCCCTTAGAATTTTTGTGTTAATCTTGGCTTTCTTAATGAGAATCCATCAACATAAAAATTTGTTATGGAACGGATCTCCCTTTTTGTACAGAATTTTTGTGACAGGGTCGCCTATTGGTGGGGGGCCTGAGTGTCAGGCCCCCCACCAATAGGCGGGTGCCCGGGTTTGACCCGAGCACCAAAATTCTGTGAAAGGGGATTAACCCTTATGGAACAAGGTTCTTATTATTATTATTATATTTTTTTGGTCAAAAGTCAGATATAATTAAAATTCTAAATATTAATAATAAAATTATAAAATTAAATTAATTAACATGTCCCACATCCAACCCACCCCACTTCTAAACCCTAAATACTCTCTCTCTCTCTGCCCTGATGCCATCGCTGCAAGCTACCACCGATGAAAAATGCCCGCCCCACTGGACTCTAATGATGATGCGGCAACGACGATGTTGTAATGATGCGACAAAGATGTTGTATGGTACACTGGAAATCACTAATATTTTCCCCTGATTTTGATTTGTTCAATGGCCAATGCGGTGATGTGTGACGGTGCGATGCTATTTGCAATTGTGGTGTGATGTGGGTGTGGTGGTGCTGTGTTGTGAAATGTGTGGTGCACTAGTATTGTGCAGTTATGGTGTCTTGGGCTGTGACAGCGATTACTACAACAAAAAATAGTCATTTGCAATATTAAAAAGACAACATTTGTTGATAAATATTGCTAAAATAATATTTTGACAATATTTTAGTAAGTGAATGTTGCTATTGATTAATATAAATGAGTTTTGACAACATTTTATAAAAAAAATGTTACGATAGACCCCCTTTTTGCAACGTTTATTGAGTGTTGCGAAATGTTTTATTTTTCGAAATGTTTATCAAACGTTGCAAAAGAAAAGGATTTTGCAACGTTTGTTAAACGTTGTGAAAAGTCTTTTCTTTTGCAACGTTTACTAAATGTTGTAAAAATAAATCACTTTTTGCAACGTTCTTTAAATGTTGCGAAAAGTTTTTTTTTCCCAAATAAATGGGCTCAAATTGCAAAAGCCCAAAAATCTGAGCCCTAGCTATATTATAAACCCCTAAATCATCTTCTCACTTTTTCGGCGGCGATGAGGCTCAAATGGCTTCTAACTGATAATCTTTTTTTTTTACTCTTTTAGACAAATTCATACCTATATTATAATAATAAAGAATGAAGATTTTCCTGCTTTAAATGGATGTAGAGGTATTTTCAGGTTATTTAGATGACAGATGAGTATGATGCTTATCATTTTAAAAACCTCTCCCTTGTTCCAAAGTGTAAATTATTACCTGATCCAGTGTGTTCCTGTGGTGGTCTGGAA